>JAOPHQ010005123.1:397500-402500 GCA_030340625.1 Merluccius polli
ACTAAAATAGCGAGAGGTGTCACCTTTCATTCTTTCTCTCTCTCTCTCTCTCTCTCTCTCTCTCTCTCTCTCTCTCTCTCTCTCTCTCTCTCTCTCTCTCTCTCTCTCTCTCCATCTCTCTTCTATAAGAGTATAGAAATATTCCGTCCAGCTTTAGGTATTTATAGCCATACTCTCTCTCCCATCTGCCCATCTCTTGGCCACACTTCTTTCATTCTCTTATTTCCCACTGCTGCTCCATGTCTTCTGTGTCTCCTGCCCTCCATCACCTTACTTTCACACTTCACACATCTTAAAATTCACCTCTCTCACCTCACCTGGTAATGGGCTGCAAGACACCCAGCCAGGAGACATTGTTATATTAATTAGTGTCTCCTGATTTATATAGAAGCTGGGTTGACTGCAGCGGGAGGAACAAACTAACTTACTAACTTACTAACACTGACTGTTCAAATACATTGCTCCATTACCCCCTATTTTTGAAATCATATTGACAGATAGTTTTTTACATACATGCAACAACAATGACAATGATTTGGGAATATGCACGTATGTGCATGTGCGCACACACACACACACACACACACACACATTCACCACCATCACCACCCAAAACAAAAACTTAACAATGCTTAGCATACAAGAGGGGCAATCTAATACTACCTTTAGTATAGTCTGGATTACCGGATGTAGGTTGTTGGTATAAGCCCGCCCGAGCCTGCCATTGGGCGACTGCAATAGTTGCCCAATGGCAGGCTCTGGGCGGGCTTATACCGTTGCTGCATCCTGGGCTTAGCGCCACCCAAGACGATTATGATTGGTTGAAGTATTACAAACAAGACTGAGCGTTTTTTCCCCCTATACCAGAATGATAGTGAGTAGAGCCAGACCTTTCTCCAGCACTGGCACAGTGCTAAAAAGAAGTGTGGCGATAGGGCTGGCTATGCGAGACTACCTTTAGTACTACATGGCTATCACAGGACTGCAAGCTGTTTTCATTAAGAAGATGCAGAGAAGTTGCCTTAAACCTGGATTATGGAGGTGTGTGTGTATGTGCATGTCTATTTGTATGTACTTATTCATCTCCCTCTAAAACGCTCTGCCGGCCCGTCAATACTAACTGTATTAATATTTCAACTGACTCAGTGGAACAAAGTGGCTATTGGATTCCCATAACACACTCTCTCAGACACAGTACATGACTTATCCACACACACACACACACACACGTGCACACACATGTGCATGCACACACACAGGCATGTGCGCGCACACACACATACCAAATGCAGACACAAGGATATATGGTACTGTTCCCCCGCAGACAGAGACACACACACACACACACACACTGCCTGTGGCCTGTGAGAGATCTTAGCTCCTATTAAAAATTGATTACCCGTCATGGCATCATTTTCCCCCCAAGGTCGAGTCAAGATATGTGTGTGAGCGTGTGTGCGACCAATCATTGTGTGTGTGTGTGTGCATGCATGGGTATGCATATGTGTGTATTTCTAAAGGGATGAATGAGACGATTTAATCTGTTTAAATCCCACCATCCTTCAGTGTCATCCTTCGGAGAGGCGAGGAGGGGAGGGGTGAAGGAAGGAGAGAAGGAAAGTCCTCTCCATCCATTTAAAGAAGAGGACAGAAGAGGGTTGGAGCGGGAGACGAGAGCACACGAGAGGAAAGATTAGATTAGATTTGAGATGCAATTCAAAAAGCCAAGCAGCGTTTTTTTAATAACGCCACACTATTATGAAATACATCTCGGTCTATTGTCATGTCAAATGGATTGCCTATGTTTGAGCTACGGGGTTTCTGTCTATCTCCATGTGGTGAGACACAGTTACAGCGTTTAATTTGTGTTGTGATCCCCGCCTGTATCTGTCTGGCTCGAACAGAAGACTCTGTGCACCATGATGTCATTAAAGGGAGACGAAGCGTCCCAAGGTGGCTGCCAGACGCCAAGATGCTGATTAATATACAGATACCTACCAATTCTACATTCCATTAAACCTGACATACTCTGATGTTACCTTCACACACACACACACACACACACACACACACACACACACACACACACACACACACACACACACACACACACACACACACACACACATATGCCATGCACGCATGCACACACACACACACACACGGACAGATATCCGGGTGGTAAATCTGACAAATAACCTGTGAAGGCTGACTTCCCTCGGCTTTGAGTGTAATGTTTCAAGCCTCTAACTGCCATGTTAATATTAGTGGGACCAATAATTAACACCCATGTGCACACACATACACGCACACACACACGCACACGCACACACACACACACACACACACACACACACACACACACACACAGACGGACAAATATCTGGGTGGTAAATCTGACAAATAACCTGTGAAGGCTGACTTCCCTCGGCTTTGAGTGTAATGTTTCAAGCCTCTAACTGCCATGTTAATATTAGTGGGATCAATAATTAACACATATGTGCACACACATACACGCATGTGCACACACACACACACACGCTTTCTTACCCTGGCTCCAACTCCACTGAGATTTGCAGCCTGCTTGACATATTTTATAGTATAATCCTATGCAATATGTGTGTGTGTGTACTGCATGTGTCTAAAGGCCAATTTCAACAGGGACCAGCTCTCCTACCACAGGTGACATTTTTACTAGAGAAATGTCACTGCCACCATTTCCATGCTTTGTGTGTGTGTGTGCGCGTGTGTGTGTGCGCGTGTGTGTGCACGCGTGTGTGTGTGTGTGTGTGTGATAGTGTGATTTGTGATTATGGCTTGGCAGGCTCCAACTAAAGTCACAGGGGAACCTTGTTAGGTTACAATACCAGAATAGCCCCCATCCCCCAACACAACACATTTTCTCCATGTGTCCACTGTTGTCGCTACGGCTTCTCTGCATTCAGGCATCGCATCTGCTCCTCGGTAGAAATCTTGATTTCTGCTATTGTATTAAATGTACACAATGGAATGTATGCAACAATAAATATCTGACTGGTTTGACTGGTCAGTCCAAAATGGGTGTGTTTGAGTGTGTGTGTGTTGTGTGTGTGTGTGTGTGTGTGTGTGTGTGTGTGTGTGTGTGTGTGTGTGTGTGTGTGTGTGTGCATGTGTGTGCATGTGTGTGCATGTGCGTATGTGTTTGTGTGTCTTCTCAACCACTAAGAAGGCATCTGTCACATCCTTATGGCGAGTGAGAAAATGAGTGGGGATATAACAAAGACGGAGCAAAAACAAAATGAATCTGTGTAGTTTGCTATGGTTCAAAATGGCCCTCAACATCTATTAGTATGGAGGAACTGCCAAGCCATGCTGGGGATCTGAAGACTGCATTAATTGATAGAAAATAAATACAACAGTTGTTTCATTAGTTTGGATTATCAACATATGACGACCCTGGATCCTGAAGATTCTGAACTGTTGCACGCTCACACACACACATACACACACACACAAGCACGCACACACATGCACTCACGCACACACACGCGCATGCACCCACACGAACACACGCACTCACACATGCACACACACACACACTCTTACCCTATCCAAACATATGGATAGGACACCTGCCCGTCTGTGTGTGTTGCCCGTATGTATGAACCCAAACATCTGGTCACCATGCCACACCTCATTAAACTGTACCCTCTCCCAGGAGTGGATCAACACACTGCCTGGTGGATTGAAAGGGCCCCTATTTTACCACCAGGTGTGAGTGTGATTAGCCATTACAAGCCGTTTCAAAATTGTCATGTGACTACCCTCTAGTGACATCACAAGTGGGAGTGCCCACCCAGATGTATGATGGATAGATCAGCCTACCAGGTGGTACATTCCACTGGGTAGGCTGGTAAACTGATCTATGGTGTTTGTACATCGTATTAGATATGTGCTGGATAGCACCTTACATACTGTATACAAGGTGCTATACAATGGCACCACATTGTCTATCCCATTGGCTGGATAAGAAAAGACTGCACGGATGATGACATGCCTCACATGTAGTTTAGTGCGTTTAGATAACACAGACTTTTCCCCAGAGTTTCCAGTGTACCTCAGCCCACACGACATACAAAGACAGGAAACAAAGACAAGGTGTAGGCACAGAGGAGTATACAGCTATGTCGCTGCTATTTATATACCGTGTTACCGCTCACAGTGCCACAGGGACAGTGTAGAGTGACCCTGCCTCTTCAGAGATGGCCCTCGCTTCAAGGGGATTGGATGATGTCATGCAGCTCTTTTCTGCATGTAGAAACGGTTAACCTTGTTTGTTTGCGGTTAGAAAAGTTGTATTACTGTATTAAGATTTTCTTTTCTTTAGAGCATTTCAATTATATTTGTTTTTTTACAATATGAACTCTGTTCCATACATATTGCTTGGTTTGTGAGGTTTGTTGAACTCAGATTGAAAGCATTATGCTACGAGTGCGTTAAGTGAACATACATCAGGCCATTGTTGAATACTTGTTAAATTATGATTTGAGCAATATTACACGAGAGGGTGGGCTTTACCGTCATTAATGGCAGCACACTGTCGAGAAAAAATGCACACCCTCAAGTGTAATGTTGCGATGATATTACAGATACCATAAAAAAAAAAAATGTAATCAAAATATAGTCATATTGAGGGACAATTCACTCTCAAAATAGAAAATGATATTTGCTGAAAAAATAATACTTTTTCCATGGACAGATTTTGCTACTAAGTCCCCAAATTTCACATGCATTTAGTAAGGACTGTCCTGTTATTGTAAAATAATGTACTTCCACTGAAGTACATCAACGTGGTTTATTCTTTATATTCCTTGTAGCAGAGATGGATTATCATCAAATGTGACCCAGTGTGGCGCCAGTATATACAACACTTACATTTTATCCTCCTCACTGCTTTGTGCTGACCTGACCGTGATCACATCTAGGTCACGGCAACTGTATTTGCTTAAATAAAGAGTTTA
>JAOPHQ010005123.1:405000-410000 GCA_030340625.1 Merluccius polli
GTTGGCTTTATATAGAATTCATTCAATATTCAATTCACAACATGAGGAACCATGTGTAGAGAGTAAGAAGAAAATGGATGTTGATATAATATATATGATAATGTAATATATATAATATATATACATTTTCTTTGGAAGAAAGCAATACACCTCCTAGTGATTAACTGTCATTAATATAATAGTAATTCAACAGTACTCCCATCATTTCATTCCTTGGCATGGTTGAAAAGGTAGCCTAAATCAAACCGGTTTAATGGCACACTTCTAGACAACTAGCCTGGCGCACAGTGGCTGTATTAGCTGGAGAATGACTTAGTACACCAGCAAAACAGCACCGGAGAGAATGATTGTGGCGCTCCCATTGATTCTCTTCTCACATTAATGAGACTGAGAGGCACAGAGAGGCACAGAGAGGCAGAGAGAGAGAGAGAGAGAGAGAGGGGGGCAAAGAAAAGCATGAGAAAGCCGTAGCTCACACCATTGGCTTTCAATTAACGGTTGCAGCTAACAGTACAGATACGTGTGAGTGAGAGAGCGAGAGCGAGAGACAGAGAGAGATAGACAGAGAGAGAGAGAGAGAGAGAGAGAGAGAGAGAGAGAGAGAGAGAGAGAGAGAGAGAGAGAGAGAGAGAGAGAGAGATGCACACACACACACAAATTGAGGTTAAAAAGAAGACAGAGAGCAAGCAGAGGGAGAGAACAGAGAAGAAATAGCGTACTCAGTGACCCATGGACTTGCATCTCACTAGCTCACCCAGGAGATGTGTGTGTGTGTGTGTGTGTGTGTGTGTGTGTGTGTGTGTGTGTGTGTGTGTGTGTGTGTGTGTGTGTGTGTGTGTGTGTGTGTGTGTGTGTGTGTGTGTGTGCATGCGCGTGTGTGCATGCGCACATGAATTCCAAATTATGTTTGCAGAAAAGATGAATTCAAAAAGATGAATAAAAAAAGATGAATGAATGAAATGAACGGGTTGATTAGTAACACATATCTGGCAGGGAGTCCATTAGGATCATCTTGGATTATCACAGTTATGAAGAGGAACAATGTGCTGCTATGCAAGCTGTGAGCCGATTGGTGGAAAATACATACTTTATCCTTCTTTCTTCAGCAAACAGAAAACACCCTGATGCGTTTGATTCCCGGAATGGGTTGGGCTAGAAGACGATAAGCATCAAGCATTGCAAACACGCACATGTACACAAGCCCTACTCTAAACACAGTCGGCTATCTGCAACTGTTAATAACAAGTGGCTCAGGGCACGGCCAAGCGGATCCGCTCCAATCTTCATCTTAAGATCCAGAACACTTGTTTCCCCATTTACCCTTCATCTCTACCTCCGTCCATCCATCCTCCTCTCCTCTGTCACCTTGCCCTATCTGTCTTGTTACTTCCCCCTAAGTACACTCATCCATCCCCATCTCGACCCTCGCTCCTTCTCCCACGGCGTCACATCATCTTCCATCTGACCAAAGAGCGATGTTTATTTTCTATGTAAAGCACCTTGAGATATCTATAAAATAAAGGTTTTTATTATTATTATTATTGTTATTATTATTATTACATTTCCCTACTCCCTTCCAATATTCATTTTGAAATGATTTTACCTTCATCCATGTCCTCCATCCATACTCAATGCTCTATTTCCTGCCCCTCTCCCTGTTTTACGAAGCACTACAGTTAACAGACACATAAACACACACACACACACACACACACACACAGGCTTTCCGTGCTCTGGCATACAGTGGCTTTAGGCTCCCGTTTGAGCACTTGGCTGAAAGCAAATACAAATACAATGAAATGACACTTACTATAGTAGCATAAAACACGCTAAGACAATAACACGTATACACACACACACACACAACACAAAGGCATCGCACACTCACAAAAATCCAAACACAAGCACCCGGAAGCCAGCTGATTTATGAGCTGTGTCCCTGGGCTGTGTTGTTGTTGTCACAGCAGCTAATTACACTCTGTTTAACAGGCCGTCACTGGAGAGAGATATAGGGCAGAGAGACACAGAGGCCAATAGGGGGAGGTGGGCACAGGGAAAGGAGAGACAGAGAAAGGGGATGCTAATGCGGCAGAGAGGGAGACTGAGGAGACTACAGAGGCGAAGATAAGGGCAGCGACTCCGACTCCCGTCGCCGATAACATGAACCACAACCTTGAGCTAGAAATGGACCTAATGAGGTGATATGCGACGTCAGTCTGAGTGGATATTTCTGTCACAGTCCGTCTCGCGTTTGTGCTATCATGGGTAATACCTGTTCGTCCGTCGCTTTAAGGAAGAAGACGTACTGCGATCATTTATTTGTAATCGACTCTCTGCAGCGCGGTAACATATGATTCCACTTACTGTATGAAGGAATGTCAAATGTTCTCTGTATCACATTTAACATGATGCTTTCTGTCCTATTGATTAATGTGGAAAAACATTACCAAAATGACCAATTCCACCAATACACACAGGACCAATTAATTTACAACGCACTCACTCTGTCTCTTTATCCCTCTCTCTCTCTCACACACACACACACACACTCACACACCTCTAGCATTTTTGCCATTTTTGGCATGTGACAATCCTTTAGCCTAGTGTCCCCAGAGGGCTTCTGTAGCGCTGGGAGGATGGAGTGTCACTGTGTGGCAGCGACATGCTCACAGACAGACTGGTACTAATGAAAGGTATTACTCACATGCACATTCACCGGGGTAAGGAAAAGGTCAGAGTAAGATGCTGTTTAACAAAAGAGGGGAGGAGAAGAGGAGGAGAGAAGAGGAGAGGAGAGATGGGCAGAACAGAGATGGGGGTAAGAGAGGAGAGGAGATGAATATAAAAGAAAGGAAATTAAATGAAGGAATGGAAAAAAGGAGAGGCTAGATGGATGGATGAAAAGGAGTGAGAAAGATAGAGAACAAGTGTGGTTAAAGAAACAATGATGGCAAGCAAGGAAGTAACAAAAAACATAAATGTGACCAACACAGAAGCATGGGTCTGCTTTAATGCAGAACACGTCCTGTTGCAAGGGGGCAAGACCGCCGTGGGATTTAACAATACGGGGTGGCTGCCTTCAACAGCCATAAGTACACACACACACGCACACACACACATACGCGTGGAACACACACACACACACACACACAGACACACACACACACACACACACACACACACACACACACACACACACACACACAGTGGGATAAGGCATAATCTTTGGTATTACCCATCAATAATTCACTGAATGTATTGAATTATTCATCAAAGAATTACTAGCTTTTCACAATCATTCATCAATAATTAAAAGTTGTGCTGATGCTGTAACCTGTATGCATGAATCAATAACCGTGTGTTCTATTCATTTGCATATTTGTCTTCGTCAATCCTTGTCTTGTTTGTATGTGTTTTGGTTATGCTGTCCCAGCTTACATGTATAGATTTTATTGAGTAAATGGATGAGTGTTGGCTTAGTTTATCGACAAAAATAAACACACAGAGAAAGAGAAGACACAATAACACACCCACACACACACACACGTTAGAGATGTGCGGATTGAGTAATTGGCCCGCCACGACCAGACTATAACCATGGGTGTTGCAGATCAGCCTTTTTCCGGTATTCATAATATGCAGGTGATTGGCAGGCAGGTTAGTTAAAATCAGCTTCTATTTTTTTCTAAAGATTTCTGTTCATTAACGTTTTGCCTAAATAAAGAAAGCGTATTATGCTATAAAGAACATCAAACATCGACTATGCATTTAGTTCTTTGGTTCATTAATCCAAATGCATTACCGATAATAGGCTGTGCTCACGTGCATGCAGTACAATCGTGCATGCTGTACATGCATGCATGCTGAAAAGGTTGGCAACAAGTTAGGCAAATTCTCCGATCAATGTATGGTTGTCCACAAATCTCCTTCGAATTATTAATAACAAAGCAACTGTAGTTTTCAGCAGCACACACAATGCAGCAACGCACAAATCTATGGCTTCAATTGCTCTGCCATCTCAACTAATAATATAATAGCCTAATATTAGCCCTAATAGGCATACATTTGACTAATTTCATGATTTCGTTTCATCTTTTGAAGAAAAGCCTTAGTTTAGGGGCCATCCACACGGAGACGCTTTTTGGTTTAAACGCAGATGTTTTGCATCGTTTTGGCCGATCGTCCAAACGAATCCTGTAAACGCATTGCTGCAAACAAACTTTTCTGAAACCTGGTCCCAATGTGAAAAAATTCACAAACGAAGCCCTTGAGTGTTTGTTTGGACGGCCAATACGCATACTTTCGATGACATCATCGCCACTCCCCTCGAGCGTAACCTCTTGTAACCCGTGACGACGTCTCATAACAACAACAATGGCAGACTACGTGCTCGTGTTCCTGCTGGAGAAGATATTGTGCCTATTAGGGTTACTATCGCAAAATATTATGCTCCTGTGCCACCACGCTGAGCAAAAAAGGCTGATCCACATAAGCCACATTTTACATGTATTTACTTTATGCGCATGCTCCGCCTCTTCCTCTCCGTTTTCGGTGAATTTCTAAAATGAAACAGCACCACCTATACGCCTGGAATATGAAGTAGCGTGTTGAGTCGTATTGAAATGGATCCGTTTGGACGCAAATATTCTTGATACGATGCCAGGGAAAACGGGGGAAAAAAAGTTTGGGTACGTGTGGACTTGGCCTTAGACTAGCCTTAGAAAAATCCTAAATGGCCAGCGGGGGGGCGACCATTTTATAATGGTGTGATTTTGTTCCGTTTTCCAACGGCGGTTCGAGTAGCGGTCGGGTGCAGTGACAGCAATATGCGGGTGAGAAAAAATATCTTAACCACGCATCACTAACACACACACACACTATATACATTTCAATGGTGAGGTCTTGTTTCAGTGTCAGTTTCAGTTTTTCAAACATATTGAAATATTCAGAAAAGCCCCAAGAGCCAAATATTTGGAAGTGTAAGAAAGACACACAGATAA
>JAOPHQ010005123.1:415000-432500 GCA_030340625.1 Merluccius polli
CACAGGTCTGGTGTCGGCCCCATGTGATGCATGGTAACCCCCATAAGCAGAATAAGATCACATCCTGCACACTGCCAGGGTTATAGAGTCCGATAGTGGAAGAAAATGTAACTGAACATGTCACTTTAATGATAGTTTGAAATATCAATGCCCATCAAGGGACTGCTGTTGGAAATTAGCTTTGGCTACAGACACATGTACAACCCATCAGACACTGCTTCTGCAACTGTCAATGTTTCTCTGTCCCTTACAAATAAACTAATTTTAAAAAAAAACATGTGACGTGAATCCTCCATGCCACTCAGAAACTAACCCTAACCCTAACCCTAAGTAAGTATTATTATAATACACCACCATCAATCCATCATCCCTTTTCTGTTGGTACTTCTCAGTCATAGCGATGCTTTCATACGTTTTCATATGTTTTTTAGGAATAAACTTTAATTTTATTTGCAGAACATATAAATGACATATGAATGCAAAACATGGTTGAGCTTTTTATTTCTGCAGCTATGTTAGCTGTGCACCTTGCAGGTGATGTGATAGAGAATATCCCCAGAGACAGGGTAACTTAACAAACCAAAGGCTTGAAATGTAGACTCTCAAACCCCATTCTGTCTGGTTTGGTTCACTCTCTCTACTCTATGTCTCTCTCTCTCTCTCTCTCTCTCTCTCTCTCTCTCATGCTCTCGCTCTCTCTATCTATCTCTCATAGGGAAGCAGCTCCATCCATCTTCATTAAAACAGAAATGTAATTTTCTTAATATTCCCCTCTTTCCTCTATTTTCCTCCATGGCTCTCCTTTATCTTTTGCTGCATGCTCATTTTTCAATCAGATGCTATTAGCATTAAACCGCTTAAACCGATTAAACTGTGTAAGCAAAATAAGCCATGTAAAGTGTGTGTAGTGTGTGTGTATGCAGTGAATGTGTGGTGTTGTGTGTGTGTGTGTGTGTATGTGTGTGCGTGTGTGTTTGTGTGTTTGCATGTATGTGTGTGTGTGTGTGTGTGTGCGTGCGTGTGTGCGTGTGCGCATGTGTGCGTGTGTTTGTATGTGTGTGGTCCAGATTGTCTGTATCAAGGGACAGAGGCAATCTGTGAAACAATCAAACTATCCGTACCCGGGCCAAGAGCCAAGAGGAAGAGAACAAGAAGCATGGGAAACCCAGGGAAGGTGAGAGAGAACGAGGGCGAGAGATATAGACTGAGAGAGACTGTGAGCGAACACTACAGAGAAAGAAGCAGAGGAAGGGCAATCATGGCGGCGAGTGAAGCGTCGCAGGAGCTGTCGCAGGACCCAGATGGCTGCAGGAGACATAGGAACGGATCATGTTCTCCATCTCTTGGTGTGCTGTACAAGGCTGCGTGTGCAAAGCCAGGCATGCGGCAACGCGACTTCCCACCTAGCAGCAGCCAGAAGGACCACCAGCAGTCTCGGACCCTCAAACAGTGTAATCGCTTATTACATTGTTTTGGTGGGGGGGGGGGTCCGAGATAGGAGACAAAGAAGGAAATGATATGGCCCCTTTTTTTTATCAGAGGCATCACGACCCTACACATACACTCTGATAAAACACACACACCATGAACAAAATACACCCAAAACACTGCCAATATAACCGCAAAATAAATAGAGGCGCAGGGATGCGGCTGCCTCCATGCAGCACAGCTCTCCCTTCCCAGGATGCTCTGCTCTCCCCCTCTCTGCATTATGGTAGCTGGCCTCCTCCTCCAATGTAACACATGGACACACGTAGCAGCATGGCCAAGGGATTACTGCGATACCATTTCAAGACTGGCAGATGACCACGATTATAAATGATGTCTGTTATGTAGTGGTGAACGTAACATCTAGCGGACTACACAGTTACACAATGGAAATTACAAAGGAAAATAAATGTATGTATTTTATATTTATGTGCCACAAAGCTTATTAAATGGATACTTATTGTACATGTACTGATACATGTATGCATATTAAAGGTGTACTCTAGGAGGGCATAGATACATTTCAGATGGATGTGTTGTTGAGCAAAATCCAACATGTAGTCTGTGCTTGGTCTGTGATGGCTCAAAGGACCAAATATTTCAAAAAGCACATAACAGAAGATTATTCCTCCTAATTTGAGCAGGCTATGTTTTTACGAGTCTTTTTTATGTTTCCTTCGCTGAGATCAGAGCCGAGGGGGAATAAGGGTTAAAATGTGATATGTGGTGGTCATCGTTTCACAGAGAGCTGAGGCAGCACCCTGGCCTTTAAATTCACTGCCCTGCTAAACCGACCAGACACACTCCCCTCCTCCATTAGCCTCGCTCTCTGTCTCTCTGTCTCTCTGTCTCCCTCTCGCTCTCTCTTTCTCTCTCTCTCTCTCTCTCTCTCTCTCTTTAGCCCTTAAACTTCCCATCTACCCTTCCTCTTGCGAACACATCTTCAACTTCTGCTCCAGTCGTTCTTCTACACCTAGAGCGCTCTGCCCTTCCCATCTCTCCCTGTGGAGAAAGACAACCCCGATGCTCCCAACCTCTCTCTCTAGCTCTCTTTTTGTATTCTCTCTCTCTCACACCCTATGTCTCTCTTTGCTTCTCTCTTTCTCTCCCGACTGTGTCTGTCTACCTCGCTCGCCCTCTCCCCCAGGGGTTTGGTCTAAATGAGGGTGATTTATTGCCGAGCTCTTTGTGTTTCTTCTCCCTTGCAGGAACGTCATTAGCGTCAAAGTCACAGCGTCCCCCCCCCCCCCCCCCTCCCCCAGCTCTCAGACACAGCGTCGCACTTTACAACTTCTAATAATAAATAAACATAAATATATTCCCAGCAAAACACAGTGTAAGTACAGAGCTATCTCTTACCAATAATGTTCTTACGAGGGACCGATGTACGTATGTCTTGTGTATGCAGTGCACACAGGCACACACAAACACACACAAAAACACAAACATGCACACATGCACACACACAAACTCATACATGTAGGTACGCCAACATGGCACATCCGGACCCACAGTGGACACACACACACACACACACACACACACACTCACACACACACTCACACACACACACACACACACACACACACACACACACACACACACACACACACACACACACACACACACACACACACACACACACACACACACACACACACACACAGGGTTCCCCAGAGCAGAAGGAGGAATACCTGATCTAGCTGGCACGGGGCCAAAGTGCGACAATCAACCTTGAATGAGCCGCTTCAGCCTCGGGTCTCCACACCTCCACCTCGCTCTCCCTCCATTTCTCTCTCTCCCTCCATTTTCTTCCTCCCCCTCTCTCTCCACACCTCCACCTCTCTCTCTACTACTCTCTCCATCCACCTCTCTCCCTCTTCCATTTCCCTCTCTCTCACTCCATTTCCCTCTCGCTCCATTCCTCTCTCTCCCCTCATTTCTCTCTCTTCCTCCATTTCTCTCTCTCCCTCCATTTCCCTCTCCCTCCATTTCTCTCTGCCCCTCCACCTCTCTCTACACCTCCACCTCCCTCCCCCTCTCCCCCTTGCATTTTTCTTCAACGTCCCATGCTCGATTTGCTGCCCCTGTCCTTCTGCCCATTATCTCTCTGTCTCTCTGCCTTCGTCCATCTCTCTTCTCTTCCTCAGCTTTTCATTCTTCTCGATTTCCCCTCTTTTTTTTAACACAATTTCCCTCTTTCCTCTTCTGCTTCCACGGTACCTCGGCACACACACCCGCGCTTTCTTTGTAATAATCACAGTCGCTCACTGCCCCAAACTCATCTCTCGTTTGAACGCCCCTGTTTCAAAGGTGTGTAGGCGCCTCTGTTTAAAAAGGTTATGGGGGGGGGGGGGGAGGAATAACAGGTGAATAGACAACATGAGAAGTATAAATATTACAACATATATTGTATGACAGAGACGTTTTGAAATGACAGAGAAGGAGTGAGAGAATAAGGAAATATAGACAGATAATGAGAGATAAATGTTGAGAGAGAAAAAGAGAGACAGAGAGAGAGAGAGAGAGAGAGAGAGAGAGAGGAAGAGAGCGAGAGAGAGCGAGAGAGAGAGAGAGAGAGAGAGAGAGAGAAAAGAAAGAGAGAGATGGAGAGAGAGCACGACTGGGGGTATGTGACATGGGATTCCCTAGAGACCTAATTATCACTGTATGAATTATTACATCTGTAAAATGCCTAGACACGGACAAGCATGTACACACGCACGCGCACACACACACACACACACACACACACACACACACACACACACACACACACACACGCCCACACACACCTTGATGGTCTCCCTTGGTGCAATGGTTCTCCACTCTAAGAGGGAATCTTTCTGAGTCTCTCCTGTTTCATTTCTGCACCCTGCCATCTATTTTCCATATCCACCCTGCAGCGCCCCCCCCCCCCCCCTTTTTTTTGGGTTTGACATTTTTTCACTTTAAATCCACGAAGAGTCTCCTGGTGCCTTCATTCGGCCTTAAACCGCCCAAATACTGAAATGTGTTCAGATGTGTATGTGCATTATACGCTTGCTTTTTACTTAATGTAACTGGATTTAATCATGTTGATGTATATGTGTAACATATTAAAGTACTGGTTTAAATAAAACAATTTCAAATCTATTACAATCTATTGCAATCTATTTTTATTGTTGAACCAGTCAAGGCTTAGGGATGAAGTAGAGCTTGTTCCACTTTACAAACCCCCTCACCTTTTGGGGTACTTTGGGAGAGGAAGGAAGGATGAGAAGCTTCCCAAACACACACACACAGACACACAGACACACACACACACAGATACACACACACACACACACACACACACAGATACACGCACACTCACACACACAGACACACACACACACACACACACAATTCCTGCCTGTGGCAGAGGCGGAAATGCACCAAAATGTGCCAGATCTTTATCTACAATGAAACGAAAGTGTGTGTGTGTGTGTGTGTGCTTCATGTGTGATGAACTTAAGTGAAAAAGTGGTTGGAAAACAAGATTGGAATGAAGAGCAGGAAAACAAGAAATACAGACCAGACACACACACACACGTGAACCCAGCTTACCTGGTATGGATAAAGAGTCACCCCTCCACTAGTCCGGGTCAGGTGCTGATGGGCCTGCAGAGCTGCGGTGCTCAACACCGCTCCACCGCTACTGCTATTCCCATGACTGTTCCCACCACTCCCTGGGTGTTGCTGCGACCCGGCCGCTTTCCCTTGACTGGGGGAGGCTGACCTCCTGTCTCCTGCCCCACCGACGCCCAGGGAGCTGGGCTTGGAGCCCAGTCGGTGGCCCGACCCCGGTGGTAGTGGTTGGTGTGGTGGGGGTGTGAAGGGAGCCTGGTTCGACGTCTGCCCTGCCGAGGGACTCCCGTGGCTGGGGTTGGCCGGGGCGTGGCTGGGGGTGGGGGTCTGGCTGTGGGTGGGGGTCTGGCTGGGGGTGGGGGAGGGAGAGTTGGAGGCCTGGTGGGGCTGGGTGTGTGATGCTGCCGCCACCGCCGCCGCTGCTGCCGCGGACGAGGAGGCGGTAGAAGAGGAGGAGGAGGAGGCGGAGGAAGGTAGGAAGGGCGAGGGCCATTCCCGGGCCCCGAGGGGGGCCCCGGGCAGCGCTGCGGAGCCCTGCGGCCCCTGTAGGGTGAAGCGGCCCAGCAGGGCGGTGGGGGAGGAGGTGGGGGACAGGTCCCAGTGGTCCAGCGTGAGGACCATGTGCACTGCCTCCTGCTTGAGCTGGGTGAGGTGGGTGGAGCAGACGTCACAGCGGCTGTCGCGCTCGTTCCATGCCCGGCGGGAGCTGTTGGGCACCTGCAGCTTGTCGTGGATCAGGAGGGAGAAGGACGGGTCCTGGAGGGGGAGGGGGGGGGCAGAGGGAGGTCAGAGGTTGGGAGGTGGGGTTAGTTTGACCTTCAGAGATCGGACGCAGCAGAGGAATAACAAGACTGTGTTGTTGAGCGGCTCGGGGGGAGAGGAGAGGAGAGGAGAGGAGAGAAGAGGAGAGGAGAGGAGAGGAGAGGAGAATGGGGCAGAGAGAAGAGAGGAGAGGAGAGGAGAGGAGAAGAGAGGAGAGGAGAGGAGAGGAAGAGCAGAAGTGACAGTAGAAAGGAGATAGGGGTCCTGTATAAGTCATAACTATACATATTTATGGAATTACAACAAAATAAAGAAAAATAGCTCCGGGGAGGACACCAAATATAGGAATACACAGAACATACACGTACACGACCAACCTCACACTAATATGTGTACAGGACGGGGCAGAGAAACACACACGTGTACACTCATACGCACATACACATATGCACACACAGACACACACACACACACACACACCGCTGAAGGGGGAAATATGACAAGGAGGCAGGAAGCCAGGAGAGCTCAGGCCAGAACAAGACCTTCTTAGTATCTTATTGCTGTATGGCTTTCTTTCTTCCCCACATACTGCCCTTCTATATCTGTCCCCTTCTCTCCTATTACATCACCATCTGTCTGTCTTGTCCAAGTGTTTGTGATATCAGTCTCTACCGTGTGTCTTTATTTGTGTGTGCCTAGTGAGTATTGTATGTGTGGATGATTGACTGTAGACTGTAGTTTGCATGCGAATATACTTCCATTACATTACATATCTTTCTCTATAATTCATTTGTTACGACGCGTTTTCTAAAGCAAAGGAAGAGAAATGTCATGACAGGAGGGTTGGATGTCCTATTTATTTACCCATGACGAATACTGTGAGCACTGGCACTTCGAGGTTCAGAGGTCAAACTAATGACGGAGACGCAAAAAAACAACATTTTCTTCTCAGATTGTCACAGTAGATAGTGCAAAATCCACTAACACCGTTGAAAAGGGCATTTTTTAAATGTCAACGTAAAGTGTGTGTGTGAGTGTGTATGTGTGTTTGGTCAGTCTGCTAGGTGGCCCATGTTTAAAAAGAGCTCATGGAGAGTCCTTGTTAAAGCTAGTTTGAATGTAATGGCTTAGAGGCATGGACACACATACAAAGACATAGCAATAACAAGCTTGTTAGCAGCCCTCACACATCTGTAAATATGTGAGTGGGTGAGTGAGTGTGTGGGTGGGTCGGGTGTGTCTGCCTCATGTGTGTGTGTGTGTGTGTGTGTGTGTGTGTACATGTGAGCTGACAAAGCAGCCCCTTCATGAAATAGTCAAAGGCTACCACTCAGTCTGAGACCTGCTTGTTAGCCTATGTCAACAAACCATATGAAGCTCAAAAACCGCAAGGAAACCCACTCACACTCCAAGACACACATATACACCCCCACATAAACAAACGCTCATACACACATACACAGGACTCACTACATCCCTAATCAGCATGTTAACTTAAGCAGAATATATATATAGCATATACTGTATGTATACAAGCACACATACGTGTGTGTATACAAACACACATATAGATGTGTGTGTGTGTGTGTGTGTGTGTGTGTGTGTGTGTGGGTGTGGGTGTGTGTGGGTGTGTGTGTGTGTGTGTTTGTGGATAAAGACTGCCTTGTTACTTGGGTAAACTAACAAGCATAACGGATGAAACATGAATTTTTAAAACCAACTTGCACACAAACACACACACACACACACACACACACACACACACACACACATACCCTTCTCTCCTTGCTGGCTTGAGCCACTGGCTCCAGGCTAAATATGATAAGCTATCTCCCTGACTCTCTCCATCTCCCCTGTCTGTCTCTCTCTCTGTCTATCTCTCTCTCTCTCTCTTAGCTCTCTCTCCCTCTCCCCCATCTCTCTGCATGTCCCTGTTTACCCAGAGACACGGCTGAGTGGCGGCAGAGAGGAGAGACACAGACAGGAATAGCTCCTCAGAGTCAGCTCTTCAGGAATGCATTTATTCCCCTTCACAACGCATGTTCAATACCTGGTGAGTCTCGCCCCAGCGGTAGGCAGCGTGTTGTTTACATAAGGATGAGACGATGGACCTTGTGCACAAACCCTGTGGATCTCCGAATTTGCAGAGCAAAAAAATCCAATGTTTTTTCCACCACCACCCCCCCCCCCCCCCTTTACCGATCTACACACACTCAGAAAATATCAACCCTTTTGGTTCGAGTTTGACGGGAATGGGCAATCTATATACAAAACGAATTATAATGTTTTCTACGTTTTCTAAGGCCATCGTCACGGCGAGCGCAGGGAGGTGAACCCAAATGCCGGAGGAAGCTTTACTTGATGCAAACACGCAGACAGAAACAAACCAAGGAACCGACACACTGGGGCAGAAACTTGGGAACTTAAATACATGGAACTCAGGTGGACAGAATTACTGATAGGTTGTCTCTCTATTTTTAAACCATAAAGTGCACCTTTCCCATTACATCTGATTGTCAGAGACCTGGAGAGATGAGACTGCATGAGTCCCACATGGAAAGCGTTGTGAATTCACTCACTAATTAATACCTTAATCCTTCATCTATCTTTCAATATATCTCTCGCAATATTATATACGATTGTGGCAATGTACTAGAGATGAGGATAGGACACCATTGTTTCACATTTTCGGAGCCAGAGAACTGCGTGTATAGAAGAGAGAGAGCGTGTGTATGTGGGGGATGTGCATGTGTGTGTGCATGTACAGTAGACGTATGTATTTGTACGAGGCTGTATCATTAGCATCAGGGAGACATTATAGCCTGTGTAATTCAGAATATTGTAATGAATCCCTCATCGTGAGCCATTTGGCGAAAGGTCGATGGGCTTGCCTCCCCTTCTTACCTTCATTATCACTCCTCTATTCACCCAATCCACCTCCCATCTGTCCCTCTCTCTCCCCCTTCCTCACTCTCCCCCGTCCTCACGGTGTTAGTATTCTGTAATGCTGGGTACACACTACACAACGACGACTGAGCCCGATTTTGTGCACAATTTCCCCCTTCAGACTCTGGTCAGCAAAGCCCAGATTTTTTGATGGTTCTCACGATTTATTTTTGCCAGATTATGCTGTGGTGTGGGGTACGCAAATATTAAACATGTTCAATATTAACGATCCAATACTAGTATTGGGGGGGGGGGACCCCGAGAACAGCCGATATGCAGTGTATGGATTGTCACATGGCATGGCGAAGAAAGTGAGCTGGATTTCCGAAATGGAGGACCTCAACCTCACGCTGCGTGTACAGGCCATTTTCACGCCGTCTCCATGACTTCGTCCATAGTGCTTTCGTTTGTCTTAGGGTTAGGGTTAGGGTTAGGGTTAGGAAAAAACAAGTTTAAAAGCTAGCACAGCTATGTAGCATGGTCGCCGTCCGCCATGTTTGTTTGTGTTCCGGTTTTGAGAATCAGAGGACTGGGTTTGCTCGGGAATGGAATCGGTTAGTGTGTGGTGTGCTGTGTTGGCAAAATCGTTGCCTTCCACACACTTAAAAACCAACACAGTTAGGCCTACATTTATCTTCATCTATCGTAGGTGTGTGGTCTCTCACGTTGTTTAAATCGTCTAGTGTGTCCCAGGCATAAGTGAGTGCTGGGGTTTGCTTATGGACCACAGACAAGCCGGCTTGGAGAATATTGGCATGAAGGTACGGATTTCTAGTGATGGATGGGCGTCCATGGCAGGAACATGTTGGGATTTGAATGTATGAATTATGAATATTATGAATATAGAAGTATGAACATGACATGCATTGTATGTATATTCATAAGTACATGAAATACCGTCAGTGTATGGTTGATCTTTGATGTCCTGTATTTATTTATATATATATATATATATATATATATATATATATAGTTACATATTAAAAAGGGTTATGTATTATATATATATATATATATATATATATATATATATATTAGTGGTGGGCCGTTATCGGCGTTAACGCGCTGCGATAACGCGAGACTCTTATCGCGTGATAAAAAACTTATCGCCGTTAATCTATTCTCAAAGTTGGGTTGGGAGCTGGGTCTATACCGGATTTCCACCAAGGAAGGTAAGTGCCGCGGAACGGCTGTGCTGCGGAACGGCTGCGTCCTCTGCCCGGCGCCTCAGCCAATCAGGGGCCTCTTAAAAAATATATATTTAAAAAAAAGATGATAAACGTCTGTATTCGCGGTATATATATATATATATATATATATATATATATATATATAATAGATAACTGCAACTCTGAATGGAGAAGGAAGCTGCCTGAACACACTGCCCGTCAGGGGAACCTCTCAGCAAACATTTGAGACCTGAATTGCTGCCTTCCAGACTCCAATTCAAGCTGACTCTCAATGAACGAATGAACGAGTGAATGACATGACATAAAAAAGCGAGAGGAGGTTAAATACGTTGCAACAGACAAACCCTGCTATCACCTTACCCCATCATTCTGTATGTGTGTGTGTGTGTGTGTGTGTGTGTGTGAGAGAGAGAGAGAGAGAGAGAGAGAGAGAGAGAGAGAGAGAGAGAGAGAGAGAGTGTGTGTGTGTGTGTGTTGTTGGCGAGGCAGACGGGAAACAGAAGGATGCCATTACCTAGATTTGATGAAAAGGGACAGTTCTGTGCTGTCCCTCATGTGTGTGTGTGTGTGTGTGTCTGTGTGCCTGTCTTCTTTGTTTGTGTTTGTGAGTTTCAGTGCTCAAGGACATGGAACTGATATGAAGAAAAGAGGAGAGGAGAGGAGTGGAGAGGAGAGGAGAGGAGAAGGGGGCAGAGGAGAGGAGAAGAGGAGGACAGGGGATGAAAGGTCCAGGCATAGACGAGTTAAACTGATCTGACTCCGCAGAGCAGGAGAAGATGAGACAGAGAGGGAGAGCAAATGAATGAGTTTGATCCTGTGTTGTGTGTGTGTGTGTGTGTGTGTGTTTGTGTATATGAGTGTGTGTGTGCGCGCGCACGCGCATGTGCATTCATGTAATCAGTTCCAGATGACTGACCAGGAACGGTAAACCTTTCCTTCAACCCCCTTCTCCATAACCTCCCATCTTCCTCTCATTCATTCCTCTCCAGTCCGATCCTTCCCCTCAATTGACTTCATTTGTTCTCTCTTGTTCTAACCCCCCCCCCCCCACCACCCACCCCCACCCCACCACTCTCCTCTTTCTATATCAATCCTATAGTGTTTACATCCATCTCTCTCTCATCCTCTACCTCCATCCTCACCTCTCCATCTCTCTTGTCAATATTCCTTTTGCCTTTTGGTTACAGTGGAGCCGTTCAGCCATAGCTCTCCCTGTATTATCACTCTCCTCTCTCCCCTCTATTTGCCTTCTCTCTCCCTCCGTTTATCTCCCTTTCTTCCTCTTTCTTCCTTTACCTCTCTGGTCCCTTGATCTCCCTGTCCTCTATCTCTAAAGCACACAGGTGCATTTCTCAGCAGGTCTGGGATCAGTGAATTGGTGCAGAAGAGACCCAGACGGCATGATTCTAGCATACAGTCAGAAAATACACTCACACACACACACACACACATGCGCGCACACGCATGCACACACGCATGCACACACGCACGTTCGCACACACACACGTGCACATATGTGTGTGTATTTGTGTGTAACAGGATGGATGATTGAGTCTGGTGTCTGGAGGTGTGGAGGAGCAAGGTCGATAACACACACACACACACACACACACACACGACTTAGCTAGACCCTGCAAAACCTACCTAGTGAATTTGAACAACTACACAAGCATAATACATCAAATATATCCACGAGTATCTGTCAGATTGATTGAAAAAGAAAGGTTTGTTTTGCACTGCAGCATAACAAGTTATTTATTTTGAGCAGTTGGCTATATTGAATTTATTTACTTCAGGAATTGTTTTATCCGCCTTATTTATGTCCTGGTTGACATGAGGTTTAAAGCCTGCCTACAGTCCTCACAGCATGCTATCGTGTGTACCACGTAAAACACGCATTATTCCTATAATTCAAACATTCACTGATTCATTCTATAAATACATTGAGGGCTCCAACCCTTGGGAGTAGTTCTGGAGTCGCAGTTAAGAGAAGGTGCAACGTTTTGGTATTCATGAGGGCCGTCTGCTCTCTTTATACATAGTGCTACAGCTACAGCTACAGCTACAGTAGCTAGGTTTGAAAAGGGTCGGGACATTTTGAAGCAACAGCACAGATGCAGTGAAGGAAGCGGGGGGGGAAAAAGTAACTACAGAAAGTACACTGGATGTATGAGTATGAGATAATGTAAGCCCACACAGTTTGGGTAGCTGCCCTGTTTGGTTTGAATTCTCAAGTATGTAACTAAAAGATGTAGCGCCAAGAAAACACAGGCTGGCTGCTGGCTTTTCACAGCGTGCACATGCACACACACACACATTCATATATACCGTCTCCAGCGAGATGTGATGGAGCAAGTAATTTGCATTCCATGGTGTTGCTATGGCAATTAATGTCTTATTGCTATGGCAACAAAAACATTCTAATTTGTATTTTTTCCTTTTTTATTAACATTCTATGTGTAAATGACAATGTGTGTTGTACAGCTATGATCTGCATGCTCTCAGTGTGTGTGTGTGAGAGAGAGAGAGAGAGAGAGAGAGAGAGAGAGAGAGAGAGAGAGAGAGAGAGAGAGAGAGAGAGAGAGAGAGAGAGAGAGTTGTGTTTTGGTGAAATAGGTGAATTCTTTCTTTTTTAATGATCAATTACCTTCATTGCGCTAACTATAGCTTCATTAAAGAGTGGCCAATTAAGTGAAAGGGTAGCAAAGAAAGAAAGAACAATTTCCTCTGCATAGTATCAATACCCAAAGACACACACACACACACACACACATACATACGCTACTCTGCAGGAGCAGTACAATTACTATTATTTTGTATATTACTATTAAATAATATATTATATATATTATTTTGTATAATTTTTAATATTAGGCCAAACGTCACTACCACAAATGTAATTGTCTTTCTTGTGCCTTTCTTTTTCCTGCCTCTTCACCTATATATACGTATATACATATATATATATATATATATATATATATATATATATATATATATATATATATATATATATACATATATATATATATATATATAACGGCAAATGCAATAATGAAAAATTAAACAACAATGTAAGTCATTCAACTGTTTGAATTTCAGTAGTAGCCTATATTAATAAGTAGGCCCTATGTTAATGACTATTAAAGAACTGCAACGGCAGCCATCCAGCCTTTCAAACCGGCCGAACCAAATTAAATAATAATTCAACAAAATGAATTTGAGCAGTATGGAAGAAAAATGACCTTAACAGACAAAACCAAAATATAACAATGCGTTGTGAAGTGAAATATGACTGTATGACTGAATTTGAGGAGACACCTTTATTAATAAGTAGTATGATACAATATGAAAAATAATAACAAGAGGTTATAATAGAGGTAATATTAACAAGAACTTCAATAGGCTTAGACATGAACCCCATTGGGACGCAACTGTGTTTACAGGGGGAGACGGCGTTGCTTGGCCTTAAACGCTTCTATTATCTCAGTAGAGTTCAAAGTTTGTGTAAGCTGTCTCTCAAATGACAGCAGTGGCAAGCTGTTCAGTCGTCCAGTGAGCATCGATACCCTGCTGCTCCATTTTATTCTGTTTACCGTTGAAAACGGGCACTCGGCGGTGCAGCTCGTCACCGGTAACGCTAACATTAAAGTAATGTCACTTTCGGGAACACATCCTTGTCACACGAGTCCAACACCTCAGCAAGCAAACACATTTTCACCGTTCCGACATCTGAATGTGCCAGCCATCATTCTAGGTGGCACTGGCACATTGGCGGCTGCTCTGATCCCTGGTCTGTGCTGCTAAACTTTCTACTCCAGTTGTCTTGTTGTCTCTCTGATCTGTTTTCTATTTGGCTCCCATTCTCCCCACTGAGGGGAGTTCAGCTTTGCTTTGTATTTGGGTTTATTTTTATTGCACATCATCCACCTTTCTTCTTCTCTTTTACAACCATTTATCATTCTCTTGCTACCCTCCACCCTCGAGATCCTTCTGATCTATCACCCTGCAGCTATACGTACCCACTGAGCCTCACCAACTGAGCCTCACCCACCCACTCTCACCCACCCTCTCCTAGTCCTACTTAGCCCATGGCTTCCATCTTTATTTTCTTTCTCTCCTTTTTTACCGCAATTTGGTGCATTTTCTTCCCCCTTTCTCCCTATCTGCCTCTGTCTTTCTACCTCTCTCTCTCTCTCTCTCTCTCTCTCTCTGACATTGATAAATGGTGCACTGGACTGAGGATAATCCATCTTGGAGGACTCCAGACCTGAGCATGCGTTCTCCAGCACCCTCTCTCCCTCTTCCTCCACCTCTCTCCCTCGCTCTCCTCCTCTCTCCTCCACTCTCATTCTTCCATTTCTCCTTGCGGCTTCCCTCTGCCCAGGGGTTAGTGGGGCTCAGCAAGGAGCAACGGAACAAATTGGAAGGCAACAGACCACTCTGCTTCAACACCTGCACACGCACACGCACACGCACACACACACACACACACTCTTCCTTCTTAGGTCACACACACACACACACACACACACACTCTTCCTTCTTAGGTCACAAACACACAGACACACATGCGCATGCTCGTGCCACCCCCCCCTCCACCAACACACACAAACACACACACACATACACACACACTCTTCCTTCTTAGGTCACAAACACACACACACACACACACATGCTTGTGCCATGCACACACACACACACATACACCCTCCTCCCCTAACACTCTTCCCGCTTAGTCACACACACACACAAACACAGAGCACAGTACTAATACAGAGAACAACGCCTGGACAAGGCATTACAACATGTGTGTTCCCATGTACAACACATGTGCATTCCCCCTTAAATACATTACACTTTAAATAAGGGGGGATGTTTCGCATTAGCTGCCATGAGAGTCTCCTAATGCAGACACGGGGCAGTGCACTACATTGTGTAGGGTTATGGTTGATATAACATAACATAACACTACATTGTGTAGGGTTATGGTTGATATAACATAACACTACATTGCGTAGGGTTATGTTTGATATAACATAACACTACATTGTGTAGGGTTATGGTTGATATAACATAACACTACATTGTGTAGGGTTATGGTTGATATAACATAACACTACATTGTGTAGGGTTATGTTTGATATGACATAACACTACATTGTGTAGGGTTGTGGTTGATATGACATAACACTACATTGTGTAGGGTTATGGTTGATATAACATAACACTACATTGTGTAGGGTTGTGGTTGATATAACATAACACTACATTGTGTAGGGTTATGGTTGATATAACATAGATTATATCACATAGAAATCATTGTGATGCATATGAGGGTGTTGTTACACACATGTTTAAAACAGTGTAATATAAAAAAATGGTAACACTTTAGATTAGTGAGTGATTTTTTGAGAGGACAATAATTAAGATATGTAAAAGGTAATTTTTTACATAAACATGAATCATATCTGGTATTAACCAGTCTGCCATGATCAATAACATAGTTATTAATATTAATAAGCACATTTCCATTCCGTTTCATTTCACGAAATGTGTTGAAACATCACGCAGGGTTACACTTTGCTTAACCTGCCAGACTCTCCACTATCTGATTTAAAAGTTGTCTGGGAGTGAACTCATCAAACTTTAGTCTTTAGTTCTGCATTAGAGACACCAGTGTCAGAGGCAGGAATCAGTGAGGCATCCGTGGGGATCACCAGAGATACAGGATATCCAGCAGAGAAATACCTGCAGAGAGGAGAGCCTGTGGCGTAGCTTGAGAGAGAACAACGAATGAAAGAACAAGCAAAGTAATAACGAAAGAAAGTAAGAATGATGGAAAATAATGACATAAAGTGAGAACAAAAGAAAGTAAGAACCAGAGAACGTAAGAAAGTAAGAACGACGTAAAAAAAGGAAGTGAGTTAGCCAGAAAGACAGACCGAACAAAGGAAAGGAACGTGCAGCTACGTCCAAAGTCCAGGGAGAACCTGCTGCCACTGAGCTCTGTCTCTGACACCTGTCTGGCATGGCGCTGTGGTCAGCATCACGCAGCAGTAAACAACAACAAGAACCATTTGAGGCGCCACAGGATCCATCTGCTCAGGGTAATTGGAAAGTTTACCAGCTGCAGGCTATTACAATGACTATCTTTCTCTCTTTCTCTCTCTCTCACTCTCTCTCTCTCTCTCTCTCTCTCTCTCTACTTCTACCGCTCTCTCTTATTCTTTGTTATTCCATGAAACAAACAATGCCAATTTAGTTCCCTCTGTATTTTTTCTTTCTTTCTTTCTTTCTTTCTTTCTTTCTTTCTTTCTTATCCTCCTCTGTCTGACAATCGCGCCCCCCCCCTCCGTTGACAATCGCGCCAAATTCTGTTCCCACTCCAGCCCTGGTCCCCACCACTTCTAAAACCAAACGGACGCCCTTGCATGTAGGCCTAGCTTTTGTCAGTTTGATATTTCGTTATTACATTTTAAACAAAAAACAATAAACAGACCGTTTTTTCCGGGTTTTTTTGTCTGGGTTATTTGTACATTGAGACGAGTGTGCACACAGGCGTCCGCTGCGTTCGCACGTGCCACGACACTTATCACCCGTCACCCCTTCAGTTTTGGTGTACTCGCAATACGCGTGCCTGTACGCACGCGTCTTTTTCAGTCTTTATGCAGACGTAGGCGACGCGGTTTAGGCGTTTTAGTATAGTTCACTGGCATGAAATGCCCCCCATACACGTGCATGCACACGCACGCACACGGACACACACACACACACACACACAGCCATTGAAGGCGATATGGCCAAGAACAAAAGTAAATTGGAAACAGGGGCTTGAATGTCAAATCTTCCCTGGTAACCCTCTGCACTCCTCCTCCGTCACCGCTGTTGTACATTCACCTTCTGCCCTTTACAAAATGTACTGACATGATAGGCCGATAGGCTATCAGTCTCACGCATAAACACACACACACACGGTCCTCTTCTTGCATAGCTTTGGCATCAGTCACACCTCGATAGTTAAGCTTGCAAAGCATTTAGACACACAAACACACACACACACACACACTGATAGTATTTAAATCAGGAGGGCTATAACTGTGCTTGTAAACCAGGAGTGACCCGCCGGCCTGGCAAAACTCCCTCTGCCTTTCGTTTTGACCCTAAAAGGTGTGCATTCACTTCCAACAAATACACACTGACACACAGGCACTGTGTGGAGGGGATGGACGCAGTTACTTGTACACCCCTCCAAACACACACACACACACACACACCCACACACTCATCAGTACATGCAATCTCCATGTCCATGTCATCCATTAACATGTATATTATACTCCACGCCCCAAACATAACAATTATGTTTGGGGCGTGTCTCTTTTTGTGTAGCTCTGTGTGTGTGTGTGTGTGTGTGTGTGCACCTTTGCGAGTGCACGTGTGCGTTTGTTCACGCATATCTTGTATTGATATATCCGCGTCTCGTTTGTTGTCACTGACGC
>JAOPHQ010005123.1:437500-508587 GCA_030340625.1 Merluccius polli
GAACGCTGCAGCACGACTCGTGTTCAACCTGCTGAAGTTCTCCCACATGACCCCTCTCTTCCGTGACCTCCACTGGCTCCCTGTAGCAGCTCGCGTCAGATTCAAGACGATGGTACTGACCTACAAGGCTGTCAACGGAACCGCCCCGACCCACCTCCAGGCACTAGTCAGACCCCATGCCGGCCGGTACCGCCATCCCTGAGAGCGAGCAAAGGTCGCACAGCTAAGTCACAACTCTTCTCTGGTGGAACGACCTTGATGTGAGGACCTGCTTCCGCAAGAGACTCAAGACCCACCTTTTCAGAGTTCACCTGGATCCCGATTAGCATCCTTCCTCTACTACCCCTCCCCCTCCCACTAATAATAAAAACAAATGTAAAAAATGTTTTAAAAAAAATAAAAAACGTATTCTGTATTCTGCGCTTAGTATTTTCGCACTTATCTCTGTTGTATACTAGCAATGGGTTAACTTAGCAATTGGGTGTTTGGAACTTGTTCTTGTGAAATCGTTACTTTACTGATAGCGATTTACTGTTGCACTTTCTTCTAACAAATGTACTTATTGTAAGTCGCTTTGGACAAAAGCGTTTGCTAAATGCCCTAAATGTAAATGTAAATGTAAAGCTATATTATACATATATAATATTATTACTCAATTGAAAAAGGATGAATTACAGATTTACATTTGTTACATTTATAACTACTACTACTATTGCACATTTATCGGTCAAAGTCATGAAATGAGAGCAGGGTGAAAACTCAAATGCCTTTGCCTTTTGGTGAAATTCAACAAATACTTCTTGAATGCATGCTGAGTGAAACCATTTTCTCAAGTTCTTTTTTGACTCTAAAATAAGTATTAAAGACATACAAGATAAAAGCTATTATCTTTGGACCGCAGTTCATCCAACAAATTAATTCCAAAAACATGGCAGAACCTTGATCCGTGCTGTCTTAAACGATTCATAGCACTCATCAAGCTAAGAATGAACACACACACACACACACACACACACACAATGACACACATATGCACTCAACTAAGCACACACACACACACACACACACACACACATGTACACACACACATGTACTCATGTACACATGGAGATGTGTACTCATTATACTGTAGAACATGGCTCCCCATTTGCAGCTTAACAATCAGACTCCACACATAAAGCTTTTATTTCTGATACATACGCAAATCACACACACACACACACACACACACACACACACACACACACACACACACACACACATAGCCCACTTGAACATACATACACATCTGCACATGTGGCTAATTAAGTCAACTACCCCCTCTTTCGTTTGTTTCTCTCCAGCCTGCTGAAGCTCAACGTTACAAATAACTTTTTAATTAGCCGTCTACCAACTGACCAGATCTATTAACCTCAGCCACACATAACAAGTCCCTATACCACCCCTTGTGTTCTGCAGTGAATTATAACTCATTGCTTTCTCCCCCACTATCTCTTCTACCTCATCTCTTTTTTTTAATCCCTTTTCCATCAGTCCGTTAGCATTGTTTCCACCTCGTCTGGATTAAGTCTCTTAGTCTTCTGTGGTCTCAAATATTCCCCTCAATTAACTCAACAAATCCTGTTGCTGTTCCCATTTGAGTTCCAAGCTGAAGGAGCCAGACATGAGCAGCCAAGCCAAATACAGCTTGGCCACAAATTATGCAAAAGTACAGAATACGCTATTGAATTGGGAAGACCAATCTGTAGCTGTTTGGGAATCTCATGACTCATTCTCAAATGTTGGATTCAAAGATAAAATCAACCCAGTCGAACATAATTAACTGTCTGTGAGAAGTTTCAGGGTCTTCTATTAATATATTATTGATATTCAGGCCAACTCAATTAAAGCAGAGGCAGCACTGGAAGGGGTCCCAAGCTTGAAACACTAATGGCCCCCATATGCATATCCCTGCCTTTCCATTGGTCGGGAAGAGCCGTGCTCGTCTTCTGACCAAATTAAAATTGATTTTATTGGCTACCGGCAAGGGGGAAACATACCAAATGCCAAAGAAAATTGGGAAAAGGAAAACAATCTATACATCGCAAAAATACAATAAACCATAACTGGGAGTAATGCATCATGTTTGCTGACTGAACAAAAGCCAGCATGGACCAGATCATCGCATTTGCAAACCTATCCAAGGGGGTATAGTATTCATCAAAACAAATCACAGCAATCCTGTCTTCATATTGTTGTTTCTGCACAAGGTAAATTATCTTCAGTGTAGTCAACTAATTACAGCCCTGTGGGAATCTACCTTCCCCTCCTCTCTCTGTTTGCACTGAAACAAATAAGCACACACACTTACACACACACACACACACACGCACACACACACACACACACACACACACACACACACACACACACACACACACATTAACACGCATGCACACACACACACACACACACACACACAAAGACAGGCATAGACACTCTAACACACACACACACACACACACACAGCATGCGCGCGGCTGTGTGTGTGTGTTGGGGGGGGGGGGGGGGGGGGGTAGTACCTTGCTAGAGTACGGTCCAGGGATGAGCAGCTTGAGCGCCTGTCTCTTCAGCTCCGCCAGGCGGGCGTTGCAGTTCTCACACCAGCCGCCCCGCTCGCTGCCGGGGGAGCTGCCGCTGCCGGAGGCCGGGGAGCCGGTGCCGAAGCCCGGGGAGCCGCCCAGGGACCCCGGCGACTCCGTGCCGATCCCGGGGGACACGGTCCCCGGGGAGCCGGCGGAGAAGGACCCGCCGGGGGAGGACGTGCCCGAACCGGGGGAAGGGGTGCCCGTGGAGCTGGGCATGGAGCCGGCGCCCTCCGGGGCGGGACGCACGCCGCCGCCGCCGCCTCCGCCGCCGCCGCGGGACGACTCCTCGTAGGCCTGGCGGTACCAGGTCTCCGGGGAGAAGGAGGCGGATTTGGTCGGGGAGGTGTCTGGCACCTGTTGGGACATACATGGGGGGGGGGGGGGGGGGTGTTGTTGTTGTTGGTGGTGGTGGTGGTGAAGGTCCACAGTGAGACTACATGTAGTCTTATACATATTGTGCATTTTGAATTTAGCACATGGTACCACGATGCACACAACGCCAGGTGTGTTTGGACACTAGTGGGACCCACGCGTTAGGCAGAGAAGGGAGCATGTGCATCGGAGCAGATTTTAGGCTATATAAACCTTGTAATGTCATATATACCAGGCCATATGTGAAACATACTTAACGTTTATGTGAAGACTGAGGGGAAGAAAATGTGTATAGTAGGCCTGTATGACATAATGACATATTGCAATTAAGGTTATTTACTCCCCCCCCCCCCCCCCCCCCCCCCCCCCTCACAGAGGAGTTGGCAAAACCTGGTTATATGTGAATTATGAGTTATTTGTGATTATTTGCGGTGTGTTAGTCGAGTTAAGGGGATAGCTACAGCTTTATATGGGGATAATGAATGACAATGTTGTCATTCATTATCCCCATATAAAGCTGTGACTTTGGCCCGTTTCGGAACAAGCAAGTAGCCAGTGAATCAACCATCTGTCAACCACGGGTTCGGTGAGAAAGGTGTGGACATTACAGCTGATCTACATCTTCTGCTTTACATCTGCAGCAACCCATGCCACACAATAAGTTGCTGGCGAATCAAGGTGGTGCATGAATTGCAACTGTTGAGCCCAGCCATGTAAAAGCAGTGATGGGTGCACGGCATACTGATAGGCCCCTGTGTTTTAATCCTGTCGTACGCTAACAACACACACACACACACACACACACACCTTTAGTATAATCGACTGAGCACCTACCCCATATTTCCTGCTCCGGCTGGTCACAGACCTCTCCTTGGTCCCTGACAGTGAAGTCATGTTGGGCTAAAGATGGAGAGAGACCTAATTTCTTGCCGTTTCACATCAAAGTACGGACCACCGGATCCGATTTCAATTATGTCCACGCCACCGCAATCTCGTCCTTTCGGTTTCCAGGTGCAATTTCACGCGAATTTCACATCCACGTGGAAAACGTAAAATAAATATCCCATTCCGCCGTCTAGGTGTGTGGGGGAGGAAACACAGTAATATGAATCCAACTGGTGTGTGTTATAGCTCAATTTCTTTCTAAATAGTGTGATACCTTGAATAAGCAGTCAGACAGGTAGTAGTTGGCTAGAAATGAGTCCGTCCCCTATCCTCAGCAAGTGGTGACTGTGCTGCTGCTGCTGCTGCTGGTGCTGCTGCGTGGCTCTAGCGCAGCGCTGCGCGGCGCACCACGGTGCCATCCAAAACCTCCACCATCCCGTCCAAACCCTCCACCATCCCATCCAAAACCTCCACCATCCCATTTAAACCCTCCGCCATCCCGTCCAAACCCTCCACCATCCCGTCCAACACCTCCACCATCCCATACAACCCCCCCACCATCGCTCCGACCGTGCCAATGATCACACTGAGCGGGTGGGCCAAACTAAACGTGTCCGTGGACAGTTCCCCAGTGCAGATTTTAAACTTCTTACATCGACGTGATTCAGGATCCGGAGGAATTCACGCGCATTGGTAAAAAAAAAAAAACCTAAAATGAACGGCCGAGCAACTTGAACTTTGAAATTTCACATAACACATGCATGTCCTGTGAGATGCTCCGCAGTCCTACTTCACTTGACCAAGAGTGGGTTGAAGTGAAGATGAGAGGGAGGGTGGTGCACACATCTGGGCGTGGGTGGGTTGTCTCAACCCCCTCCCCCCCCCCCCCCCCCCGCTCAATATACCAGCCAGGGTGCAACTAGTAGCCTGTTCAAGGTCTGAACTGACATGCCGAAGTGGCCTTTACATGTAGATGTGCGCTCCGCAACGTGGATGTTTTTTGTTTTTTTTTAATTTGGGAACGAAGAATATGTGTAACATGATTGATGGTGTGAAGATGTGGGTAGGGCTAATACAAGTTGCATGAAGCTGGTATGTGAGAGATATTGCGTTATAACCCAGATCAATCTTGTTAAGATTGCCCAGTAGGCATTTACCATGAACCCCAGGGACCCCTACCAAAAGGCCTTCATCAGTGTAGTCTGTTAGTAGCAGTAGCCTACATATCTTTAAACTAGGCATATTGAAAACAGAATAACACTAATTCAAAATAATGTTCTTACTTATCTGGGTTTTTTTTGTTTTTTGTTGTTGTTGTTTTTTTAGTCAACAAAAGAGGCCAGAGGGACTCTCCAGTATGCTAGTATAGAGGCTATGAAATGTTTGGGTCGTCGACTGTGGTTTACCGCATTACCAAAACTGTTATTGGTGATACCACAGCGCCCTCTGTTGGTCTGTCGGATGCATGACAAGTAAGTAAGTAGGAAGTAAATATCCGTCGCGCTTCTGAGAATGATGGATTATTCTTTTCGATCAACAATAACATTGAATGGCAGTTGAACCAGTTGCCAATCAATTGAGAATCACGGTAAATAATGATTTCACTTTTGTTTCGAGCCTTTTGTTTATGAACAACTTAACGGAGGAAACATGGACAAAAACAAGATGTGTTTTTAAACAATAATAGATAGACCTAGACCTATATTAAATGTAAGCTGTAAAATATATTTTTTGCTAACTGGGTGTCAAATAGTCACTTGGAGTGATTCAATTTTAAATACAATTAAAAATGTTTTTATATGATTAAAACTAAAAAGGCAATCAGCACAGACAAACAGAACTATGCAACAATTGGAGATATAGCCTACATAAGATACAATATAAAAAATACATTGTCGAAACATATTATTGTATACATCAAACTTCACAAGTGGGTTACAATATATCTGCAATAAAGTAAACAGCATTCGAAAGATATCAATAGATAATAAATGTATACAAAATGTAAACTAAAAATAAATAATAAAAATAAAGTTTTGGTTTGAAGATGGAAGTGGCTCATCTTTTGGATTGTCCAATTTAGAACGAGAAGTGAACCTTAAAGCTAGAAAAACATAGGAGTTGGCATGGATTCACTCCTCTTTTAGTTTCCTGTGTGTTCATTTGATTGCTTGAATAAAAACAAAACAGAGAATGGGAGTTAGACACAATAAACACTGAGGTAATAGCACAGTAGGAGACAACTTTTTTTTTATTAATCCTGTTAGCTGCCACCTAACCTCACTAAGACCAGAATCTACAGCCACAGCTCATTGTTGCACCTCCTTACAAAACATAGCTTGCATGCATCACTTCCTGGAAGACAGTAAATTGACAAAATGACACTACCACCACGGTTCTTCTCAGTTGACAGTTTTTGTCCTGTAAAGCGATTGACTAACAACTGAAAGAAGACTAAAGTGCTAAAATACAAATGTGTTTCCCATGCACCCTGTTGGAATCAATAAAGCAGGCACATGCACAGCACCTGCCGTTTTGCCCTCAGTCAAAACGTTAATTCATTGTATTTCATTTTTTCTTTATTTGTTATTAAAATTGTATCAACTATAAAGAGGGAAATGTATAGTAGTATCCAGGAATAAATACACCGTATTCAAATGGTTTTGTCTCCAATCAACGTCGCAAATTCCGACATTACCAACTCATGAAAGCAACTCAGCCTCAGTTCAGTTACAGTGAAGGATATCTGTTGACGTTAAGGATGGCATCTTCCTCATACGTTGCACTCGGAGAGAAATAGTTGGGACGGAGACGATGAACTATTTAACCCTTGGGCATGGTTTATTTTTCTCATTACCACGTATACAACTTTACGCTCAGCCGAGCTGACTTAGAAAACCCATAAAACATCTTGAACATGTGCATCAGGTGAACACACCCTCAGTAACATATGACGCAAGTCTGCATCCTTACATTGGTACAATAATAATACTGCATCCCTTCTATGACCTTGGGTACAGAATATACACAATCTATATAAATAACAACTGAGGACATATTGAAACATTTCGCTTAACCATATCACTCAGGTTGGTATGCACTGTTTTCATTATCATACCAAGATTAAACAACACTTACTAACTTTCTATGTTATATATCCCTTAAAAAAAACTACGAACTAGGTCAGTAGGACTTGCCACTTTCATGTTGTGTTTGCAACCGGGGTAAAGTTAATTTTAATTTGGATATTGGACATTCAAGGGAATTTAAGGGACCGTCTTAAAAAATGTTTTGTTGATTTTTAATACATTTTAACATTACAAAAAATTCAATAGCTTCCTGTATATAGGGCCTACTTATACATCTCGTATTAAAAATCCACAAAACATTTTTTCAAAAATGTAATTGCCGTAGATCAGGGGTCATCAACTAAATTCGTCCAAGGGCCAGAATTTTTCTCTGCAGACACTGTAAGGGCCAGATGCGCGTGATCGTAACACACCCCGGACCTACGACCGGCGGGGGGGGGGGTGCGCGCGATCGTATGGACCGCGTCGTCCATTCATTTGTTAATATTTAATCAATTAATAATACTTTAATGTGTTTTAGAGATAAAATCGTGAGGGGTTTTTTTTTTTTTTACAAGTCGAGCGGACTATTTAATATCTCCCGTATGCAGGCGTTGCCAAGCAACGTGGCCATACACTGTAAAAAATTATTTTCCATTTTTGTTGTCTCAACCTCTGCTTTTGAGTCAAGTGAACTTTCACCTTAAAAGTTTTCAATACTTTTGTTGAGACAACACCAATATCTGTGTTTTGCTCTAAAATTCTAATCCGCAGTTGATACAACTGAGTTATTCTTGTCATCTCAAATTGAAGTTGAAGTTCACCCTCTAGCTCACCACGCTACGTCATTTTGCACTTGCGCAGACTAGTGATGGATTTCATGATTTGTTTGCGCGAATCAGTTCGCGTCGTTCAGTTCGCCATAAAGAGTCGTTCGTTCGTTCGTTCAGTCGTGTTTCCGGTAGCGGTGAATCATTCACTCGTTCAGTCGTTCAGTCCGAGCTATAGAGAAAACAGAGTTGCGACACTTCCATTGACTCCCGTGGTAAAAAATGGCGGATGACACTTCCGGGTTATGGAGACGCCAATAGTTCCAAACAAGGGACGGAGCTCCGTTGACTTCAATGGCTCGTCAAGAACAATTACTGGTAAGTTGATGAAACAACAGCATTTTAAACGTTTTTTTTACATTTTCAAGCATTAGCTATCAGAGGTATACTCTTAGACATCGTTATTTTTACATTTGGTTTGCATGAAATGTCGATGTTGATGTTAAAAATGTAAAGTTAGGTCAGTTAGGTCCCTAAATGGATTTAGGACCTAACTGAAAGCTTGGTAACGGAGGCTAACGTGAGGTTATTAACGTGATAATTGCACTAAAGTCCTTTAACCTTTTGTTGTCAGGTGACATTATGTAAAGTTGTTTTGATTGTTAGGTTTTAAAACATTTCCAAAATACTACCACTACTGCTAATACTAAAATGCTACTGCTATTACTGCTACTATTACTTAAATGCTAGCTGTTTTACTTCTGCTGCTGCTGTAACTTTACTATAATAATAATAATAATAATAATAATAATAATAATGCATTTTATTTATTTTATTCTGAACCGAGAGGGCAGTCACAACGTGGCGGGTCGACATAAGGTCAAACCAGTGGTCCATCTTCTCCAGGAACCATGATGTGGTGAGGTCTGATTCAGGACGCTGCTCCTCCTCTACCAGGTACTTTAAGGCAGCACTTGTCCACTCACTGAAGATGTGCATGGCTGAGCTAACTTTCATCTTTTCGAAGTGGTTAGGCTCCAAGATGGCCCTGGAGTGGTTGGGAGCCAGCTTTAGTGCCATACCCTCTTGGTAGGACACCAGATCCTGTAAGGGACCAACAGACACCACACTGGACAGTAGGTGCTCTTTGTTCACCACATCTTGTGGAACGGTGATGGTTTGACCACGGACAAGGGCGCTCTTCAAGTTACATTACCAGATGTGGGACATCTGCCATGAAATAGAGCCGCCGGTGTGGCTCTATGGGATGTGGAATCCAGGGTTTATCACACGTCACCCCAAAAGCTCGCCACATTGCTCTATTGGGGCTCCCCATGTCACTTGTGACGTTAATGACATGAAGCCCTACAGATGCTGCTGCCTGGAATTTATGATTTAATAATAATAATAATAATAACTACTATAATTACTCCAGCCAGCAAGAAGACACAAGTGTGAGTTGCTCTGCCATTGTGGCCAGGCAGTGTAAGTTAACGTTGCCAAACAGCTTTCCTGTCCCCATATGCAGCTCTACGCTTGGGGTGATGGCCATCTCATCCAAGGTTAGCACACCTCTCCATTTGGCTCATGCTACCAGCCTTTAGCTTCAGCATGTCAAAAACCTCTCCCAACACTCCTGGCTTCAGTCTTACATGCTGCATTCTTCTTTGGACAGTGCGGATGTCTGGCAGAGGGATCTTCATATTTTGCAGGGTTTTGTATCCTGTTGTGCCTGCTGTAAATCGAATTTGAATTGCCTTTTTGATGGTCTCATTGCCCCACCGAATCACCCCTTTTTTCTGGTCCCGATTGAAAATTGAAATAAACTTTTGTATGTTGTGTATATTATTTATTATATTCCTATTTTTTCTTACACACACACGCGCACGTACACGCACACACACACACACACACACACACACACACACACACACACACACACACACACACAGATGCTCACACACACTCACACCCCTCTTTTTCTCTTGCTCATTCACTCACACACACAAATGCCCAGTCACTTGCTCTCTGTCTCTCACACACTAACACATATAACCCCCCCCATCTCTCTCACTATGTTTAAGCAATGTTTTCTATTTTTGTTATATAAATAAATAAATAAATGTTTTTGGTAATCTTGTCTCACACTCTTCTGTAGCTTAAACAAAGAAGTTGGATGAACTTTTTCAAAGCCACCGAGTCAACTTATTTAATATGTTAATTAACAAACATAATGAAGTCAACACAAATACAAAGCTTAGTCAAGACAACTTGAAAATGCACATTAGCCCCACTATATAATATTGTTGAGCTGATGTAGATTGGAGTTGACTCCACAAGATCATTAGTTCATATGATGCATAATTAGAAGTTGGATCTACTAAATTGAATGTTGTGTTTACTAACAAACCTTAGTTGACTGAACATGTCCTTAGTAATGTGGACTTGCAACATTAAGTTGAGTGAACTGAATTGCCTCTTTGTGCCAACTTCATACCTGATTTCCAAACAACTTGAAATTCCAAGGCAACCAGGTTACACCTAATTTTAAGTTGAGTCAACAAATATTTTTTTACAGTGTAGCGTCTTCATAGCGTCAACGTCTTTCCTAGGTGTACATTAACACATTTTAACCTCCAACCAATCAGAATCGAGTATTCACCCAGACCATGGGGGTATAACATAGACTAAGCTATATAGCCTATCGTAACTTTAGCCTCAGTGGAGTCACCACCTGGACATTCAGTGGTATTGGATGTTTTGTGCAACGTTAACGACGCTCGCAGCGTGCTACGAGTACCCCTGGAGCTCTCGTTAGCTACGAGCGTCTTAACGACGGTTGTTACGCAACGATGCTTTCGGGAAACGGTGTGAAAACTGTCTGATGGTCGTACGACAAACTTAACGAACCACTTAGGCTAACGATGCTTTCGGGAAACTGGGCCCAGGGCTGTTAGGTTGTGTGTTCTCATGTATTATTGTTCTGTGCTTTTGTTTTGAAGTTGTATGTTCAGTGAAGGTCACCTGAGCCTCTTAAGCCAATGAAAAGTTATGAGCGCGCTTTTTTGTTGTTGGTGTGAGCCGCCTTTTATACCATGTGAGTTACGGACTGTGTCTATGAAGAGATGTGAATAAAGAACATAAGAAGAGATGGTGTTGACTTTTCCCTCCTAAAATGGCAGAAGAAATAGAAAACGTAACAGGGGCCCTACATAGCATTTGCTTCCCATGTTTGGATGTGTTTTGCAGTTTTCAATCAGTTTTCACCTCTCAAAAACTGATTGAAGGCATAGTATAGTTACTGAGAGGTTATTTCTGCCTAAATATGACTTGATCTCATTCATGAGCTTCATAATTTAAAGATCTGAGCTCACAGGACAGCTTGAAATCCTTTTAAAGGACCATTACAACACAAAATAGGCATTTTCACCTGCCAACATTTGATTGAAGGCCAAATACAGTTACTCAAAGGTGATTTCTGCCTAAATATGACTTGATCTCATTCATAAGCTTCATAATATAAACACTAGAGCTCACAGGACAGCTTGGAATTATTTTAAAGGACCATTACAACACAAAATAGGCATTTTCACGTGCCAAAAATTGATTAAAGGCCAAATACAGTTACTCAAACGTTATTTCTGCCTAAATATGACTTGATCTCATTCATCAGCTTCATAATGTAAAGATCTGAGCTCATAGGACAGCTTGGAATACTTTTAAAGGATCATTACAACACAAAATACACATTTTCACCTGCCAAAAAATGATTGAAGGCCAAATACAGTTACTCAAATGTGATTTCTGCCTAAATATGACTTGATCTCATTCATAAGCTTCATAATATAAACACTAGAGCTCACAGGACAGCTTGGAATTCTTTTAAAGGACCATTACAACACAAAATGGGTCTTTTCACCTGCCAAAAATTGATTGAAGGCCAAATACAGTTACTCAAAGGTGATTTCTGCCTAAATATGACTTGATCTCATTCATCAGCTTCATAATGTAAAGATCTGAGCTCACAGGACAGCTTGGAATACTTTTAAAGTATGGAGTCAGAATAGTGTCATCATTCAAACCTGAAAAAAAAGGTTTCAAAGGCTTGTAAGTCTGTGTTTGAAATCTCAACACCTTGTAAAAAAGGTTTTGCACCACTGAAAAAAGAGATTATAGCCTGAAAAAAAAAGTCAAACATCTGCAAACATGATTTTGTGTTCTATTTTATCTTCTTCATCATTTTCACCAACACATTTTCAAAGCTAAAATGTTTTCACAAACACATTTTCAAAGTTTAAAAATGTTCACCAGCGCATTTGCAGAGTTTCAAAGTTTAAAAATGTTCACCAGCGCATTTGCAGAGTTTCAAATCTGACACTGTTCTAACAGTGTATTACTTTGTTTCCCGGTTTTGAAACCTTGTAAATGGGATTCTGCAAACAGCTGTTCAAACATTGAGAAATACGTTTTGAAAGGTTGAATATCTATTTTTAAAAACTTGTAAAGGTGTAAATTTACACCATTGCAATGTATTTTTTCAGAACTTAATTTTCAGCACTGACTTTTCAGAGATTTGACCACACGGGCGCAAGCTTGCGAGTCACGTGATTATTGACACTGTTCTGACGCCGTTCGTTTTGAAACTCCTTTAGCTCAAAGCTCTGAAAACGTGGTTCTGAAAAAAAGGGAAAAAAAACCTTCCTGGGGGCGGGACCATCTTGCTCTAAACCTATTGGTTGCTCTCTGCTGAGGCACAGTCCAATCACATGCGCCGTTGACCGGGCTGTGCGGGATTGACAGTGCTCTGCCGATGACTAACAAGCGACTTGCGTGGTTGATTTTGTTGTCTATTTTCTGGAACCATGGCTGGTAGACAGGCGAGCAATTTTATTCTGTATTGTTTGCGTTCTAACCACCCGCGAGCCTCCTGCGGCTCGCCAAGCTGTAATTTGCAACACGTTCTCATCGCAACTCGTAATATACCGACGGTTTGTCACGCCCCTAGACGTGATACTGACGCAAAATGTACCCTCCCGCGTCTGTGTGAAACGATCTGTGTGAAACAATCTCATAAACCCGTTCGCGGTGGTAAGAGACGAGCAGAGTCTACAGCGTCCGCTCGCAGAGCAGAGTCTACAGCGTCCGCAGTCTACTGTGAAACAATTCACTCCATAAAGGATTATGGTTAGGGTTATGGTTAGCGTAATCTATCACCGTGACCGGGGTATTATTGGAGTGAATGGACTCTGTAGACTCTGCTGGTCTCTTACCACCGCGAACGGGTTTATGAGAACCCCCAGATTGTTTCACGATCTGGTAGAGTCTTTGCCAGCTTCAAAGCAATGAATAACCTACATCAGCGGGTGCTGTGTATGGATCACAAGTTCCGAGTATGTTTATCTTCTCTTCATATCTAATTTTAACATTTTGTGACAAATGGTCTAAATAGTTGATTTATTTAAGTATCGGAAATCTGCAAGGCTGCAATTCCCCTGGTTGGCCGTTGTTCGTCGCCATTTTGCCAGCGTTTGTTGCCCTCCAGGTATCCATGGTAGTCACGTGACCGCAAAGTATGACTATTATTTATGCCATGCGAGCCACAAATTAGTCTACAGCGTCCATTCACTCCAATAATAACCCGGTCACGGTGATAGATTACGCTAACCATAACCCTAACCATAATCCTTTATGGAGTGAATTGTTTCACAGTAGACTGCGGACGCTGTAGACTCTGTTCTGCGAGCGGACGCTGTAGACTCTGCTCGTCTCTTACCACCGCGAACGGGTTTATGAGATTGTTTCACACAGATCGTTTCACACAGACGCGGGAGTGTACATTTTGCGTCAGTATCACGTCTAGGGGCGTGACAAACCGTCGGTATATTACGAGTTGGGATGAGAACGTGTTGCAAATTACAGCTTGGCGAGCCGCAGGAGGCTCGCGGGTGGTTAGAACGCAAACAATACATAATGAAATTGCTCGCCTGTCTACCAGCCATGGTTCCAGAAAATAGACAACAAAATCAACCACGCAAGTCGCTTGTTATTCTTGTCATCGACAGAGCACTGTCAATCCCGCACAGCCCGGTCAACGGCGCATGTGATTGGACTGTGCCTCAGCAGAGAGCAACCAATAGGTTTAGAGCAAGATGGTCCCGCCCCCAGGAAGGTTTTTTTTTCCTTTTTTTCAGAACCACGTTTTCAGAGCTTTGAGCTAAAGGAGTTTCAAAACGAACGGCGTCAGAACAGTGTCAATAATCACGTGACTCGCAAGCTTGCGCCCGTGTGGTCAAATCTCTGAAAAGTCAGTGCTGAAAATTAAGTTCTGAAAAAATACATTGCAATGGTGTAAATTTACACCTTTACAAGTTTTTAAAAATAAATATTCAACCTTTCAAAACGTATTTCTCAATGTTTGAACAGCTGTTTGCAGAATCCCATTTACAAGGTTTCGAAACCGGGAAACAAAGTAATACACTGTTAGAACAGTGTCAGATTTGAAACTCTGCAAATGCGCTGGTGAACATTTTTAAACTTTGAAAATGTGTTTGTGAAAACATTTTAGCTTTGAAAATGTGTTGGTTAAAATGATGAAGAAGATAAAATAGAACACAAAATCATGTTTGCAGATGTTTGACTTTTTTTTTTCAGGCTATAATCTCTTTTTTCAGTGGTGCAAAACCTTTTTTACAAGGTGTTGAGTTTTCAAACACAGACTTACAAGCCTTTGAAACCTTTTTTTTCAGGTTTGAATGATGACACTATTCTGACTCCATATTAAAGGACCATTACAACACAACATAGGCATTTTCACCAAAGTCAAACAAATTCCACCAGTCAAACCAACAGGGGGCGCTACTGGGTAGGGTCAAAACCAGATTTCACCCAATTAACAATAGTAAAAATGAAATCTGATCAAATAAATGTGCTCCCCAGTCCCTAAAACATATAATACACTTGCGAAGGTCCTTGACACATTTTCACATAATAGGGAAAACACTTTAGAACTACAAAAAAAACATGGTGCCACACACGTGTATTGCATTTTCCGAACGTTTGTAGTTTTTTTAATTTTCCGGGTTAGGGTTAGGGTTTTGCCCGTTTTTCAAGAGAGAAAGTATAACCTGAACATATTTTGTTCATATTATAGGGAGATTCATGTTGTAAAAATATAAATATAGGCTACATTTATAAGTGTTTTTTTTAGACGTGTTTCCAGCTGCTTTGTTTGTCTGAAAGAACGGGTGCGTTCAATGACGGATTGAGAAACGTTTTAAAATCAAAATAATAAATTAAATGAGCCTATTATGTATGCTGTCATATCACATCAGTAAGAAAATGTTCACAACATTAATTGTTTAGAGTTCACATTGTGGGACATACATTGTGGTGTGGGACAATAATAGTTGTTGTTTTTTGTTTTTTTAACAAACTTTATTGTTAACAATATTATGACATTACAACATAAACAATAGTACAGTAAGGACAGTACTATCGGCTGATAGGTCCTCCGTTATCCAATGGGACAGGTGGTCACAGCGTCTTTCAGCCGTAGCCCCTAGCAACCTGACGTCATTGAAACATGGTGCAGGAATGAGCTAGCCTATAAATCTAGACGCTAGGGGTGTGCAAAAAAATCGATTCACATTTGAATCGCGATTTAAGCTTTGCCGATTCAAAATCGATTCATAAAGATCCACAAATCGATTAATATTTCTATCCCTGTTTTGTAACGGCCTCGTCCTAAATTGAATTAAACTCGCCGTTCCAATAGATGGCGCTGCGTCCACTTTTCAGCTCCGGCCTAAAACTCTTTGGCTAATGGAATTTATCAGCGAATACGGAGATTGACAACTGTGCGTGGAGAATGGCGACTGTTAAAGAAAAGACAATTCAGCCTGCCCCATCCTCACTAAAGGCAAGTCTTTGGGAGCATTTTGGATTTTACTGCCTGGAGGGGAAGCCCGACCTCGATAAGGGAAATGCTATATGCAAAGTCTGCCGAACAAAGATGAAGCATTACGGAAATAGAACAAATATGAGAGCTCATATGTCACGCCATCATCCAGAGATAAAGATTAAAGACGGCGAAAAGCTAGAAACAGTAACCCTTCCAGCGAACCAACAAACTTTATTTCAATGCACGAAACTCCCACCCAACTCTGCGCGAGCTAAGAAAATCACTCGGTCCATAGCGTATTTTATTTCAAAAGATTTGCGCCCCTACAGCACCGTTGAAAATGAAGGCTTTCAACATATGCTGCACACTATTGAGCCGCGGTACACTGTACCATACCGCCGTCTTTTTGCAGAGAACGCGATACCTCAGCTATACCAAACCACGAAGGAACGAGTGTCAGAGACTTTGAAGAAAGCAACACGAGTCGCCTTAACCTGCGATGCCTGGACATCCCGAGCAGTTGAATCGTATGTGACCTTTACTGCTCACTATATAACCAACGACTGGCAGCTTGAGACTCGTGTTTTGCAAACTCGTGTGATGTATGAAAGCCACACAGGAGCACACATGAATGAGCTGTTTCAGGATGTCTCTAAGGAATGGCATCTTCCTACCTCTGACTTGGTGATCGTTACCGACAATGCTGCTAATATGACTGCTGCAGTGCAGCTGGGCAGCTTCACTCACGTCAAGTGTTTTGCTCACACTATTAATCTTGCGGCTCAGAGAGCCCTGAAACTACCGAGTGTGTCATGTCTGCTCGCGAGGATTCGGAGAATTTCTGTGTTTTTTCATCGTAGTCACATCGCTAGTCGTGTACTTCAGCAGAAACAGAAGCTCCTCGACCTGCCACCTCACAAGTTAAAGACGGACGTCTCTACCAGATGGAACAGTGCCTTTGACATAATGGACAGATTCCTCGAGCAACAACCAGCCGTTTGTGCTGCTCTCCTCTCTTCCGAGGTGAGAAAAGGTGGAACTGACATCTGTACACTAAAGAAGAAATGGCTATGGCCCTGAAGCCATTAAAGGAGGCAACTGTCGTCATGAGTGAGGATAGCACACCAACATTGTCCGTGATTGCTCCATTGCACGCACAACTACTCCACGACACAGAAACAGGTTTCAGTGGTGAAATGCCAATTGTTCGAGAAATCAAACAGACCATCCACGAAGACCTGTCAAAGAGATACTGCACTGTCAGGGAGAAGAGCATGCTGCACGCAGCTTCTACTTTGGATCCGAGATTTAAAGCCCTACCATTTCTCTCCCAGGATGAGCAGCAGGACATATACTCCAAAGTGATTGCTGAAGCTGCAGCACTTAAGGTAATAATTTCAATCATTAACATTAAAAAGTCCACTGTGTCAAAAATGTGTTTTGTCATCATTAGCTTATAATACAAATGTAATAACCATAATCATATGAGTTTGTGAAAGATCTTGCAGATGTTATCAAAGGATAATATAAACATTGAACTTGGACTTCAACTATGAGGCTTATATGTTTGTTTTCTTTTATGGTTCTTCACTGCAACAGGCAGAGACACAGAAGGAGCATGCTAAGGAGCCAGGTGCCCCAGATGAAGGACAAGATGATCAACACTCTCCTGTTCCCAAAAGAAGGAACACTGCACTGATAAACCTTTTAGGCAAGACATTCACTGATTCCAGGGCAGCCCCAAAATCTGCCAGCACCAGAGCTGAGGAGGAGATGAGTAAGTACCTGGAAACCCCTCCACTGTCACTCTCAGAAGACCCCCTCATCTGGTGGAGGAACCATGAAACTGTCTTTCCCCTGCTGGCTAAGTTAGCGAAGCACTACCTATGCATCCCTGGCACTAGTGTTGCCTCAGAGAGAGTGTTCTCCACTGCTGGGGACATAGTGACGGCGCAGCGGAGCATGCTCAGTTCTGAACATGTAGACCAACTTCTGTTTCTGCAGAAGAATCTAGAAGTTGAAGCCAGTGGTGAACTATGAACTGGCCAGGCAGACACTTAAACATGTTTATGCATTCTGTGATTCTAAATATATATATTTGAGGCATGATTTTATGTGTTAAATGTGCCCAGCAGTTGCCCATTTCTAGCTGTTAATGTAGTACCTGAGCCATTTGTGTTTGATTTTGGAGTACAGCACTTTAAAACTAATTGTACTAATCTTATTTTACCATAATATTTTACTTTGCTGTTTATAGTTGCCAATTACCTCAGGTCCGCCATTTGTAGCTAAAGGCAAACATTTTCAGTTTTGTTTGAACAGTTTGACTGAAGTTTACCAGTTCCTTAATGGACTGTATAGTTGAATGGAATTAATAAATCCTACTCAAGGTTGATATTGAGTAGTGTTTACCTGCAATTGTTCGTTCTGTTTTTCTTCTTGACTGTCAACTGTAATTATATTGGAAAGTAACTCAGAATCACAGATATATATCACATTTATTTATGCTCTGGACAGTGAATCAATTTTTAATTAAAAATCGGTTTTGAATCGAAAATCGATTTTAAATCGAATCTTGAGCCTAAAAATCGACATCGAATCGAATCGTGGCATTTTCTGAATCGTGCACCCCTACTAGACGCCCCTAGCGGCAGCAAATTTAATTTGCAGCCAGGGGGTCTAGCCCTTCGTCGTCGTTTTTCGGTGCTGGAAACAGAAAATCTATCAGGCCTATTGTAGAATGTGCGTGTGTGTTTACTGGGACCACTTTATCCAGGACGGCAACTCCGGTCAGAGAGTAGACGCATACACAGGGAACAGTTCTGGTTGTTTATTAGGAATGAGCGAGTACAGCATTATCTGTATCTGTATCTGTTAACCGTATGAATTATCTGTATCTGTACTCGGAGTGGGCGGGGCCTAACCCGGAAATGGGCGGGATTTAACCCGGAAGTGGGTCGGGTTGTCTTGAAATGAGCGAGGTTTTAACCGGTATGTTATTTTAAGCATGCAATTGATATGGGTTGATCAGAAATTGTTATTTATTGCTGATTAGAAAACTATTTACAGGACAGCATCAGCATTGAGCTTCAGATCAATGGTTTTGATCACGATAGCAAACAAACTATTTACAGAACAAGTTTTGCAACAATGAATACAACACATGCGGTTGCAATTATATATTTATACCACTACTAGCTTTATTTTTTCACGAAATACAGCAAGAAAGTGTCGGACACCGTGCGTGAAGTAAAAAAAAAACTGGTTAGAGCCAGGCAGCCAGATGACGGTTAAAAAAAGAAAAAGAAAAAAAAATCTCCGACAGGCAGAGACGCAACGCGAGTCGGCACCACGTCTGAATGAACCCACGTTTACCAGAACTCTACTGGTTCATAAGTAACTACCAACCTAAGTAATAACAAACCTGAAGCTGAAGAAACCCTAAACATTAACGGAAAACGACCCGCGAACCTGAGTGACTGAGGGAGAGACAGAGATCTGTTCTGTGTGTGAGTGATCAGAGCGGGACACAACAACACATCTGCATTGTGTAGAGGAGGGGCGCTGTAGCCTATCACAGAATGCTGACACAGTCAGCTACCCAATGAGGATTTTCATTCAATCCGAGCACAGATATTGACTCGTATTACTCGTATAATACTCGTACTTGGCAAAAGTGCTTTATCCATGCTTTATCCGTGGCTCAACTCTAGGAGACTCCTCATGTTGGGTTGTTGAGGCTGGGGAGACTCCTCATGTTGGGCTGTTGGGGCTGGGGGAGACTCCTCCTGTTGGGTTGTTGGGGCTGGGGGAGACTCCTCATGTTGTGCTGTTGGGGCTGGGGGAGACTCCTCCTGTTGGGTTGTTGGGGCTGGGGGAGACTCCTCATGTTGGGCTGTTGGGGCTGGGGGAAACTCCTCGTGTTGGGGTAAGGATGATGATGTTAAAGCCCCTCTCTCGGTGTGCTGTCCTTCATGGTCAATCCTTATCTCAGGCGGTAGCAGTTTTTCTCCAGAAGGCTGTCTTATCTGTTGTTTTGGATTGTCTCGCCTCTTGTCCTTGGCAGGGGCTGCTGGTGACTGACGCAAAAAATCAAAAATGTTGTAGCTTAACAGCTGTACTCCTGACTTGTTAAGGCAAAATCCATCTGCCTCAAAGAGGTGTCTGTGTTCCCAAAAAATGTTGAAATTGTCAATAAAGTTCACTGATTGAGCAGCACGCGTATCTTTGAGCCATCTGTTTAGCATCAACAGCCTACTGAATCTCTCGTCTCCTCGCCAAACTGTTGGTAGAGGTCCACTGATAAACACCTCAGTATTCAGACATCGAACTTTGTTCAGCAGATCATTCAAATCCCGTTTCAATACCTCTGATTGTTGCTTGACAACATCAAGTGCTCCTGTGTGAATGACGAGAGATTTCACTGTTGAATGCTCAGCAGTGATTTCCAGAATTTTCTCTGAGATATTGGACACCATATCATTGGTAAAACAAAGTACTTTGGTGTTTTTGCTGAAAAAGTGTTTTGTCTTATTCACAGCTCCGTCACCCACTATCAGCGTTTGAGGCCCAGTGGTTAGCTCTTTCTGCAGCCTTTTAGTATATGATTTCAAAGTCAAAGAAATCTTTATTATCCCCTGGGGGCAATTTGTTTTGCAGCAAGCAGCAAACCAACAAACAAAAAAAAGAAAACAGCTCAACAGACCATAAAAACAGCAACAAACAAGACAACAACAACAGATAAAAGTGCTGGAAGGTACAACAATCACTTCATAAGTTTGTTCAGGAGTCCAGTGGCAACAGGAACAAATGAGTTTTTTAGCCTATTTGTCCTACACCTTGGGACAACATATCTTCTGCCAGAGGGGAGCAGAGTGAACTCCTTGAAGAGTGGGTATCTCTGGTCACCCAGTACAGCACGGACTTTCTTCAAGGTCCTAATGTTGTACAGTTCATTTAGGTGGTGTAGACTCAAGCCTGCAATCTTGCTGCAAATTTTTGTGAGCCTTTGAGTCGATTTTTGTTCTTGATGCTGATTGAGCCGTACCAGCAAATAAAAGCGAATGTGAGCACAGACTCGATAAAACAAGAATAAAACATTTGCATAAAAGTGTTGTCCACATTAAAATTACGAAGTTTACGATAAAAATACATACACTGATGTACTTTCTTGCACACTGCGTCCACTTGAGGCTCAAAAGTCAGCTTATTGTCAACCAGAATGCCCAGATATTTGTACTGGTTGACAACTTCCACTACCTGGTTATTTAAAACCACAGGTGGGGTGACTACAGGATTCTTCCCAAAATCTATAGTTATTTCTTTGGTCTTAGCCACATTGATAGTTAAAAACGAGGACTCACACCACTCTAAAAAGTCAGCCACCACAGGGCCATGATCAGGGCTGACATGTTTCACCAGTGACAGGATAACAGAATCATTAGCAAACTTAATTATGTGATGCCCTGCATGACGACTCTGACAAGCATTTGTATAAAGAACAAATAAAAGTGGTGATAAAACGCAGCCCTGTGGTGATCCAGTGTATGATAAAAGAGCATTTGATAAAACACCATTTACCTTCACACGCTGTGACCTATTTGTTAAAAAGTCCATCAGCCAACATAAAAGACCATGGACAATATTATGATTTGTCAGTCGTTGAGCTAAAATATGAGGCTGAATGCATTTGAAGGCTGAAGAGAAATCAATAAATAGTAATCGTGCTAGTGATTTAGCTCCTTCCACATGTGTCAGGACCATATTTAGTAGTTAAGTGCTAATGGCATCATCCACCCCTCTGCCCGACCTGTAGGCGAATTGAAGTGGGTCTAAGTGCTTGGACTGCAGTCAGGAGTGCTTCTTTAACTATTCTTTCAAAGACTTTCATTATGAGGGAGGTAAGTGCCACCGGCCTGTAGTCGTTTAGGGATTTGGGGGCCTGGTTTTTTGGCACGGGGACAATTATTGAGTCTTTCCAGATACGGGGGACCCTTTGGAGATGCAAAGATGCTGAGAAAATAAAACAGAAAATATCTGCTAACTGTTCAGCACAGTTCTTTATAATCCGGCCGCCTATACCATCAGGGCCCGGGCTTTTTTTTTATCCTTGGTGCCCTGGAAAAGTTTCACCACCCTGGCCCTGCTCACATCTACACTGTTCAGGTTAAGGACAGTGTTGTTAAAAACTGCATTTTCCTCTCTAAAAACATGATCATTAAAAACACCACTAAACTCTGCCCTGCCTCCACTAAAATCATGATAGTAATTATTTGGGGCAGCACTTGTAAAACCTGCCAACTCCTCTCTAAAATCATGGACATTAAAACGGTTATAGAAGGAGTTTAAGTCATTAGATAACTCAGCATCAGATTTATCATAGTAGGAAACTGGGTGCCTTTTTTTCTGCAACCCCATCATGGACTTTACGCCCTCCCATGCTGGCCGGGAATTTCCTGCAGTGAGCATCCCTTCAATTTTATCTTTATAGTTACGTTTGGCAAGAGTGATTTCCCTTTTAAATATTTAGCCTCATACCTTTCTCCTGTGCTGGAAGATGACTTTTCTTTTGGGAGTCAAGGTCTTGTAAAAGTGGAGCAAATCTGTTCTCTAGTAGAATCCCTGTGTCTTTGGTCGGTTTGCTCTTACTTTTTGTTTTAGCCACATTCCACAGCTGTTTTCTCCTTGGTACTGGGGTTGAAGAGACCCTCCTGTGTGACGGCAGTGCAGGCCACTCAGTATCATCACGAGTCTCCGGGTGCTGGGTTCTGCCTGTTAACCGTCTTCCCATATCTGAGGGAGGTGATTTATCTTTCCATGAATTATGCTTTGGCTTTGAACAAAGCATTTGTCTGTTAGCCTGCTCCTTTCCACTGATTTGGGTCATTGGTAGAGTGGTTTCATTCCCATATTGACCATTTACCTCCACGTTGACTTCGAGTCGCAGAATTTTCGTCTCCAGTACTGCTATTGCCGTCAGTAAACATCTCGAGTCACTCTCTCTAAAAACTAGGGACCAAGTCAGAAACCTTGGCGTGCTGATACTCAGATTTGACCTTCAGCAGTCATATCAAATCCATCACCAAAACAGCCTTCTCTTTAAAACATATCCAGAGTGAAGGGTTTTATGTCTCAAACAGACCAGGAGAAGTTGATTCATGCTTTCATCTCCAGTAGACTCGACTACTGTAACAGTCTTTTTTTTTTAATGGGACCTTTCGGTCTTTATTTGTCATTCCCATGTTCGGGAATGGGAACGAAATTTGTTCTCTGCATTTGACCCATCCTACTGTACGTAGGAGCAGTGGGCTGCTATGATCAGCGCCCGGGGAGCAAGTTGGGGTTCAGGGTCTTGCTCAAGGACACTTCGACACACAGACAGTTTGGAAGCGGGGATCAATTGGATCGAACCGCCGGCCCTACGGTTAGTGGACGACCCCGCTCTGTCCACCCGCTCTACCTACTGAGCTACTGCCGCCCTGACTTGTCTTTTGACTGGACTCCCACAAAAAAGCATTAAACAGCTGCAGCTCATTCAGAATGCTGCAGCTCGAGTTTTAACCAGAACAAAGAGATCAGAGCACATTACTCCAGTTCTAAAGTCTTTACACTGGCTCCCAGTCAGCTATTGAATAGATTTTAAAGTTCTACTACTGGTCTACAAATCACTGAATGGTTTAGGTCCAGAATACATGAATGACATCTTAGTAGAATACAAACCCAGTAGGGCTCTGAGATCTACTGACTCAGGTCAGATAGTGGAGCCCAGAGTTCAAACTAAACATGGTGAAGCAGCTTTTAGCTGTTATGCTGCACAAAACTGGAACAAACTACCAGCTGAACTGAAATCAGCCCCAACTGTGAACATTTTTAAATCCAGGTTCTCTTCTCCTGTGCTTATGATTGAGCTCATTCAAAGCACTTTAAATTGTAATCTTTCATTTGCAATATGTCCTTTTAAATCATTATTTTATGCTGCTCTATTATAGTATTTTATTTCTTTCTCTTTCTTTTCTTCTGTAGTTGTGTTTATTTATTTTTTATTTCAATTGTTGTGATGTTCTTTGAGGAAGAAGGCCGCCGACACAGGATCGCTTTTAACTCACTTTATTTGTTTAGCTTTAGGTCTATTATCTATGAAGCAAAAGGAGGGGTATTGTATAGTTCACGCGTGGAGCGACTCTTAGCTGAATATCTAATCGATACGTTGCCTATAGAGTTTCTGCCCTCCCCTGCTTGTGTGCGCTCGATGGTACCTGGGCAGGCGTGGCCTCTATGACGTGTAATATACTCTGATTGGCTAGAGTTGAGCGCCCGCCCCAGTGTATTATGTGCTGCCATCTGGTGGCCAGGTGCGGTTAATACAGCTTATATTTGTTTCTGTTCCCTAGTGGCTATGTGTAGATATTACAGCTTATGTATTTGTTCCTGTTCCCTTGTGGCTATGTGAGGATATTACAGCCTGTTGATACATATGCTGTTATTTATTCGTAACACAATTCTTACTGTTAAATGTTTGTTTTATGTAAAGCACATTGAGTTGCCATTGTGTATGAAATGCGCTATATAAATAAAGCTGCCTTGCCTTGCCTTGCTTTGCTATCTTCTGGAGAAGTTTGTAGTAGTCATCCGTGGAAAAGGGAGGCATCTTGTTGCTAATTAGCTTAGCTTAGCTGAGCTCCACGAACCCAGTCAGTATAGTACAGGCTTATGCTGCTGATAGGCCACACTCACAAAGTAAAAAGGGTAATAGTGGTAGTCTTCAGATACTTTCATAAATTAAGCTGCCAGTGATTTAGAAGTATCCAGGACCCGCTTTCCATAAATGTAGCAAAAGGACAGGATTACAATGGGGGAAAAAAAGAAAAGTAAGAAAGTAAGAGCGGAGAGCGAAGCATCTACTAGCGTCTACTCAAGGACCTTAGAACGAGAGGTGAATGAGAGGTGAACCTTAAAGCTAGAAAATAATTTACATGTATTAAATGATGAGCATTATAAGCAAGAGTAAACATGTTTAATGTACAGTTTGATGTATTATTAACAGCACCAAAAAAAAAAAGGTACAAACAAAAAAGTAGGAGATGATATGGAATCACTCTTCTTTTAGTTTCCTGTGTGTTCATTTGATTGCTGAAATAAAAACACAACAGAGAATGGGAGTTAGACACAATAATGATCTATGTGAATATATATATATATATATATATATATATATATATATATATATATATATATATATATACTGTATATATAGTGGCAACCTCGGGGAGGAGAAGAGTTGCCACCAAACCAGTATTGAAAAATACTGTCCACACCAATTTCACAAGTAATCCAATTTATTGGAGGATCGGGAGAGGGAGAGAGGGGGGAAGACGCCGCCGCAGCGGAGGGGGGGGGGGGGGGGGGTCGGTCCTGAGGGGGCTCAGGCTCTGGACTCGTCGTCGGTGGTTGAGCGTGGGGTTCGATGCACGGGGTCGGGTTCGCAGATGGTCCAGGGTTCGGCGGGAGGGAGGGATGTCAGACAGGCGGGGGTCAGTACACGGGCGGGTTTTCAGACGGACCAGGGTTCGGCGGGACGGAGGGATGTCAGACAGGCGGGGGTCGGTACACGGGCGGGTTCTCAGACGGTCCAAGGGTCGATCAGCCAACGGGGTTCTCCTGGGAAAAAGGGTCATACACAGCGCTTTTGATACACTCACTACTCACTACTCACTACCACCATATTACTCTTCCACTACTCCTTCCCCGTTGTGTGCACTTCCTGCTGCTTTTATCCTCTCTTCCTTCATTAGGGCGAGTGGCTGCAGCTGCTCCGCTTCGCACAGGTGTCTCTGCTGGTCTCGTCGGAACTCCATATATGGTCGGGTTTCCCTTAGACAGAGGCGAGAGTGAAAAGCGCTCCGCGGCCACCAGGTGGCAGGGTGCAACATAAACCCCATCCACCACTTTCCCACATACCCTCCTCCTTACCTGTACCCGGCGGGCGCCACAATATATATATATATATATATATATATATATATATATATATATATATATATATACAGTATATATATATATATATATATATATATATATATATATATATATATATATATATATATATATTCATTCACATAGTTCATGGCAAACTGCCATGAAACTACTGAAAATTAAATTTTCGAGAGGGATGAGGAGACAGAATAACTGCCACAGCTCATTGTTGCACCTCCATACAAAACATAGTTTACATCACTTCCTGGATGACAGTAAATTGACAACGTAATGGTGAATGAGGTCAAAATAAAGACCCCAATTAATGCAATACCTCTGACTCAACCCTAACAAACCTGTTCCAAAATGACACTACCACCACGGTTACTCTCAGTACAATTTTTGTCCTGTAAAGCGATTGACTAACAACTGAAAAAAGACTAACTCACCTTTCTAGAGGAACACAGAGCGGCAACTGCAAATGCAGCAACCACTATGGAGACAATGAACACCACAATGGACAAAACCGTCATGATTATTTCTGTGTTTCTCTGAAAAGGATCAGAAAAACACAGTAATTAGAGCTTCAGCCAAAACTCTGTTAAGTGGACAATACATAATATTATATTTAGGCAAAAAAGAAATACACAGGTAGAATATGATTACATAGCAAAAAGCACAAGAGTTAAAATGTCTTACCAAATGGTAGCAACCCCAGTCACAGGGAACAAATGGTACACTCGCAAAGAAATGAAAAACACTATCGGGGACAGCCAATAAAGCCGCCAGCACATTCATCCCCAATGTACCCCACACCTAAAAACAAACAGGTAATACAGGTTACAACAACTAAAAACTGAACAAAAGTGAAATCGATATTACATATTACTAACAAAATAGGCCTCTAAAGTGCTGAAGACGGTACTGTATGAGAATACGTAAGAGGACAACAGAAAGTAAGAGTCATTTCATCATTAGTTGATACTCACCATGGCCTTGGTCAGTTTCTTGTCAGTAGCGATCGCCATGGCACCAGCAGGAATGTACTGAGTAGGGGAAAACATCACAGGGACTATTTTAACAACATGATGTTCTCCACTATTTTCTTTGATTCTGATTCACTGTTTAATAGGAACTTTTTAATAGTGAATCATGTAGTGGCTATAGGCCGAAATGTACTGGGCAGTTGCTTTGTATAAAAGCGTCAAATGTGTCATTCAAATCTGAATAAACTGTTATCACAAAATACTGTGTGCTGATTATACATAAATCCAGCAATGTCAATTCAACAACAAGTCTACGATATAATATAATTGTCACAGGAATGTTTGTACACAATACACAAATATATCAATGATCAAAAAAGATAGATTGATGCTTTTTGCTACCATATAGGCTAGCTACTATATAGTAGCTGGAGTTGTAAGAATACATTGAGATTTCACCTAAAATGTCACTTACAACAATGATTTCCCAGAAAAGGATTGCTGATATCACAAAGTGAATGCCGACAGCCACATAAATAATTGCTGTCAGTGTCATGAAGATCCCAATTGCTACTTCAATCGCCTGTTGGGAGACAACAGATATCAATGTTATTATTATCAATAATGATCAATATGATCCAGATCCAGAAGATCTTTATTATCCCTTACAGGTGATTCTTATTGCAGCAAGCACACATAACAGGACAAAAACATAACACACAAGTAGTCCTATCTAAAGCAATAAAAACGCCACAGTTAATCAGAGCTAAAATACAAATGTGTTTCCCATGCACCCTGTTGGAATCAATAAAGCAGGCACGTGCACAGCACCTGCCTTTTGCCCTCAGTCAAAACGTTAATTCATTTTTTCTTTATTTGTTATTGAAATTGTATCAACTATAAAGAGGGAAATGTATAGTAGTATCCAGGAATAAATATACCGTATTCAAATGGTTTTGTCTCCAATCAACGTCGCAAATTCCGACATTACCAACTTGTCATGAAAGCAACTCAGCCTCAGTTCAGTTCCAGTGAATGATAGCTGTTGACGTTAATGATGGCAGCTTCCTCATACATTGCACTCGGAGAGAAATAGTTGTGAGGGTATACACAATTTTAAAAATTATTGAAAATCAACAAAACAAAACAAAAATCTTCCAAGTCCGTAGCTTTGCCAACTGCAACACCACTTTTGTGGTTTATAGGTTAGAATGTGAATGTGGTTGCTTTTATGTAGGCCGTACCAAACGCAAGCTCCGACAAAGACTGGCTGAGCATAAGAACGCCATCAGGACCCAGAACCCCAACTATCCAATGGCCCAGCATTACAAGACTGCTGGTCACACTAACCAGGTCAAGGCCATGGTCATTGAAGTAGTCCCAAAAAACATCAGGGGGGGAGATAGACTGAAGCACCTCTTACAGAGGGAAACTTTTTGGAGTGAATTGTTTCACAGTAGACTGCGGACGCTGTAGACTCTGCTCTGCGAGCGGACGCTGTAGACTCTGCTCGTCTCTTACCACCGCGAACGGGTTTATGAGATTGTTTCACACAGATCGTTTCACACAGACGCGGGAGTGTACATTTTGCGTCAGTATCACGTCTAGGGGCGTGACAAACCGTCGGTATATTACGAGTTGGGATGAGAACGTGTTGCAAATTACAGCTTGGCGAGCCGCAGGAGGCTCGCGGGTGGTTAGAACGCAAACAATACAGAATAAAATTGCTCGCCTGTCTACCAGCCATGGTTCCAGAAAATAGACAACAAAATCAACCACGCAAGTCGCTTGTTATTCTTGTCATCGGCAGAGCACTGTCAATCCCGCACAGCCCGGTCAACGGCGCATGTGATTGGACTGTGCCTCAGCAGAGAGCAACCAATAGGTTTTGAGCAAGATGGTCCCGCCCCCAGGAAGTTTTTTTTTTTCCTTTTTTTCAGAACCACGTTTTCAGACCTTTGACGCTAAAGGAGTTTCAAAATGAACGGCGTCAGAACAGTGTCAATAATCACGTGACTCGCAAGCTTGCGCCCGTGTGGTCAAATCTCTGAAAAGTCAGTGCTGAAAATTAAGTTCTGAAAAAATACATTGCAATGGTGTAAATTTACACCTTTACAAGTTTTTAAAAATAAATATTCAACCTTTCAAAACGTATTTCTCAATGTTTGAACAGCTGTTTGCAGAATCCCATTTACAAGGTTTTTTCCTCGTAACTACGCCGTGAAGGTGAACCCTCCCGGACTCCGCTGACATGAACCGCTCCGCTGGAGGAGCCGCACCTCTACGCGCACCGGACACCAAAGTACAAACATGTTTTCCATTTGATTGCTTTTAAATAAAGTTGTGTGCAGTTATAAAGTTAAATAGGATTATTAAAAGTGTTCAATGTCTCCTTCCTGGTCCAGAACCGCTTGGTCCACGCCGTTAATAGGCGGCCCGATAACATTGTTGTGCTTTACCGCGGCGGCAGTGTGAAGTGCAAAACACACTGGCGCCGCAGCCAGGGCTGGACTGGCCATCGGCCCACCGGGCGATGCACATCTTTGGGCCGGCCCAGGACTGTCATAATATATGTCATAATATTTTTTTTTTTTTTAAAGTCATTTGTCCTAACCAGAGGCGGTGTGTTACGATCGCCCCCCCCCCCTGGCGCTCGTAGGTCAAGGGTGTGTTACCATTGCGCGCAACCCCCCCACCCCCCCCACCGGTCGTAGGTCCGGGTGGGTTACGATCGCAACACTACTGTGTATTACACCAGAACATAATAGTCAGTGGCGCAAAAAGTGGGTATGCGCCAATCGCGTCAACAAATTAAGTTCTGGGGGGGCGCCAAAATTGTTGCTGCATACCCCCCTGACACTGGGTAGTTGCACCCCTGATAATAGTAGTCAGTAATTGCAGACCATGCCAGCTCCAAGGAAAATCAATGAAAGAGGGAGATCATTTGAAATCTGAAAACATGGTAAAATGCACCAAAATGCGGGAAATTGCATCTACTTCTTTCAAATTTTTCTGGGGTACCACCACCACCTAATTTTAAGCCAGGAAAAACCCTGCTATTGTTTCCACGATCGCAGAATCGTGGATGGAATCGTGGAATTGAGTAATAAAAACGCAATCTACTTTTTAACACGGAATATCACGGAAAATGACAATTTGACTGAAATGCTGTTATCGTGAGGAAGAGGAATGTAAACCCAGGGGAAATTTTCACAATAATCCGCCTTCGCTTGTAAGAAAATGTAAGAAACACGACACTACACTCCAGGTGAGTCATACTAACATAGTATTGTTGACATTTTCATTTATGCAGGACCTCTGCCAAGGGGAAAGTGAAGAGGAGAGTGTCCTGATGGATCAGCCCAGATCCAGTGTTGGCATGCAACAGGAAGTGATGGATGCTCTGAAAGGTATTCATACAAAGAAGAATTGCTTATGTTTTTTATGTCAGTAATTGTATCGATAGGAGCCTTATCTCTCATATATCTGTGACTTGTGTTTTTTTTTTCCTTAATGCAGAAATACCAGCCTTAGTCAAGTGTGTCAAAGATCTTATCACAACCTTGAAGAGAATGCCACCTGTCATGGACACTGACAGTACATGTTCTGGTTCTTCCAGTCCAGCTCCAGAAATGGTATGTTTTGCATTTATACACGTTTTGTAAATACTGCCTTTTTATTACAGGAAACATTTTATCCAAAATTGTTGTAAACTACTTGACTGTTAGCAGTTTTGTCTCTGTAGTCTCGACCCACATTTTGCAAGTACTGTATTTGATAGAAACTCTTTTTTCCATTTCAGCATGCAGTTGTTCAGAAATTATGCTTTAATTCATTGAAGACCACTTGCAGAAATTACAACTTAACTAATATTTGGCATTCAATAGTTCGGCTTTGTCTTTTAAGAAATGCATTCCAGCAACGTATTCCTAATACCATTTATAATAATTGACTAACTCTATTTCCTGGACAAAGATTTCCCTTGGCAACACGGGGGTGCAGGTCAGCAAAACCTGTTTCAAAAGACTCAACCGAACAAGAATGTCCCTGTTCACACAGGACTTAGCTGTGCTCATCTTTGGGCGGGATGTTTTGGCATCCTCGACTCTCACAGGAAAACCAGGGCTTCCTGGAACAGCGAAAGAGCAGCTAAATCCGGAAAAGCTGAGTGCCCTTGTTGGTAAGTATTGGTTAAGTCTATTTTTCCTTATTATCATTTTGTTTTTATGCCTCTACCCTTGCCTTGGCCATAGCCAGAAGCAACATGTTTCAGATTGCCCTCATGTGTATGTATGCCCCCTTCTTGCTAATGTGATAACTCTGGAAAAGCATGATTTGTAACACCATTTTATTTGTCCTTTTCTCTTTTACAGATTGCTGAATTTCCAGGAACAAATGTGTCTGATGTGAGGGCAGTGATTCGGAGAAAATGTAACAATGAGAATTTTGTGAGCAAAAAGAAACAGTAAGCAGTAAATCAGTAACTGTTTGTAATCGTTTTTGTTTGTTTGTTCTTTGGTGGACATACATTTTGAGTTTAAACAAACTGTGTGAATGTTTCACATGTAAAAGTTTCAAACGTCAGTTTAATGTTCATCCCTGTCATTACTAGCTTCTCTGCGGTGCACAGCTAGCAGGGTAGTGCTAGCACAGCTATTGTTTATCTTTATTTTTTCCTTTTATTATTGTTATTTAGTTAACTTGTTAAAGAGTGTGACTAAAAATAATTCTCTGGGGTCAGATGATCCAAATTTGAATAAAAATGTGTTCCCTGTCATGCCGTGCATGTTAATAAATAAACTTTATTTCTACCTCAAGTATGTTCTAAATATTTTTTATGTTTACTTAAAAGTAATTTGAAATTCAAATTAATTATAGAAAAAAAATACTTTCTGTGTACTGTTGAAGTGTACTTTAATGAAATACATCTAGTATACTTTCTGCACATATAATTAGTGTACTCGCAGTATATTATTTTCAATGTGTTAACAATATACTTAGTATACTAATGATATATAATGAGTGCTACTTTAGACATACTAAAGTACAACTTAGTGTACTTATCTGTACTATTTTGAGACAACATTAAGATGAGCTATAGTATGCTTCAGTACAACTTTTTAATTTTTATTTGGTTTTTTTAAATATATTTAAAATACAATGGCAATACATTATGATTAAATTAGAAATACATTTCCAGTATATTCTAAATGTATTATTATTAATCTTAAAAGTGGATTTAAGTATACTTGAAATCGAACTATAGAACATTATAAATAAGTACAGTATTAGTAGAGAAAAGTGTACTTAAGTATATTTAAGTTAATCTTAATGGTGTCTCAAAATAGTACAGTCAAGTACACTAAGATGTATTTTAGTATATCTTAAGTAGCAATAATGATATATCATTAGTATACTAAGTACGTTTTTAGTACTCGAAAATAACACACTTTGAGTACAATAATTTTGTGCTTATGAAGTACACTAAGTGTGCTTAAATTTAGTATGTTAAAGTATACTTTTTTTTCGCCTGGGCAGTTATACTTAGCCATCCTTGTATGTACTGTCTGGGTTATCGAGCCACCGTCTCTTAGGGGGGTCAATTTTTCAACAACAATCCCTCTCAAGTGCTCTTCAGGAGCACTTTTACATGTTGGAAAATTACTTATGGGATAAGACACATAGGCGTTCTTCAAAACATTTCTCCTCCACGACGAGAGGGGAAACTCGCCTTAAGGACGGGGCAAAACCCTTCCCGACCCGAAAGTCCGGGTGCATTCACCCATGGTAGGAATACAATCATTATTATACAATCATTATCATACAATCATTTTTATGGCTTATATGCATTAGCGGGGGAAGGGGTGACTCCATTCTCCCGCTCAGTCCTCAAGGGCGGTTGCCAAAATGGGCTTTCTTTTATCCCATTTTATCACACGGCTGAGCAGGGAGTGGGCCTATGAGTAGGGGACAGCGGTGCATTACCTTATTACACTACTCTATAGCTTGTCGTTTCACTCTTATCTTTCCCTGATTTTCCAATTGGGATAACCACAGAGTGTTTCCATGCCAATGGTAGTGTCCCTGATTCCCAAACCCTATTGTATAGCTACAGGATCACCATCTGTGCTTGAGGGGTTAAAGTTTCCACCATTTTATAGCATATCTCATCCTTACCAGGGGATGTATCTCTAACACCTGCTAAAGCTCGTTTCAATTCAAACAAGGAAAAACAAACATTTGATGCTTCCTCAGTGTCATTCTTTTTCCCTATTGTGTTGGGATGTGCCCTAATCACTTCATCCCTTGCCTCCTGGGTCAGATTAGCAGAGCTATGTATTTTAGCGAATGATTTAGGCAAAGCTTCTGCCTTGTCTTTGTTTGTCACCATGATTTCATCATTATACCTAATTGCTCGTAGGGCATATTCCCTCCCGATACCACACATCCTTCGAATCATGCCCCACACATCACTGATCTTGGTTTTTCTTCCAAAAGTATTACAGAATTGCTGCCACTGGTTTCGCTTGGCCTGCCTTATCACTCGTCTAACTACACTGCTTGTGTTTTCTTGTATTCTATTAAGTCATTAAAGGAAAACAAAGCTTTAACCTTCTTAAAAGCTTTGTTTCTTGCCTGTACAGCCTTTTTACATTCATCTGTCCACCAAGGAACCATGTGAACTTGTCCTGATCCACTTCCTTTCCCTATTATTTCTACTGCAGGTGAATGCATGGCTTCTGTTATTCTTGCATTAAAACCATCTATCCCTGTTGCGAATAAATAATGACATGTATCAGCAGGCTATAATATCTGCACACAGCCAGGAGTAGAAATAAATATACAAGTTGTAGTAACTGCACCTCAACACATGATGGCGGCAAACAATATACTGGGGGCGGCGCTTAACGCTAGCCATTGTGCGTCATGGAGGCCACGCCTCCTGCCCAGAGGCATCCGGCGGAAACATCCGGTTAGGATCAGAATCGTTCAGGCAGACCTCCAGAGGGACGCGCGGACGATCTCTCCACGCGCGTGGCATTTACATTTACTTTCCCCACATGCTTGGTAGATTAAGATAACTAAACCTAAACAAATAAAGTGAGTTAAAAGCGACCCTGTTGTCGGCGGCCTCCTTCCCTCGGGACACATTTCCCCACAATCTGGTGACTTCCCGACGTGATTCGAGGTGAACGGAGAGGCTTTGTTTCGGGCTAGAGAGCTTTCGCCACGCGACGGTGTACCCACTGGTCACCTCTGTTACAAGCCGGCCAATAACCAGGTAAGCAGTTTCCTTTTGCTACGGCTAAAAACTGCATAGTTATCTATAGAATATTAGGTAACAGAGGTGATTAGCGCACGTTGTTGCAAAGCTTTGGTTCTCCGGTCCATAGTCGTTACAGTTAAGCCGAAGCAAATATGAACAGGCGCTCATAACTCTTTTGGAATTAGTTAGGTAATATTTAGTCGTTATTTTATGACCATTACAAAACAAGCATATGGCCAGTATTGTATTTGCGGGTTCGAGTCCCCATAGGTTCAAGTCCTGATGAGTTTAAAACTCCAAATTCTTTTTAATAATCGAGGTTCAAGTCCCGGGTTCGAGTCCCTATTGGTTCAAGTCCAGTCCCAGAGTTAATTCTTTTAATAATCGTGGGTTCAAGTCCCCAAAATGTTTTTTATTGTCAAACTGGTCAAAGGTTGTGACCCATATGATAACGTGGTAAATACGGAGGTGGAGTGAGGAGATCGTGTGGTTATAGAACTCTACTAACAAAGAGATAACTAAAATGGGACGATAATAACATTCCCCACACAGAGCTGCGCTAACTTGCATGTAAATCAATAACCCGCATAATTCTGCCTGTGCTAAATGCTTGATAACCGTACTAATATGCTCTTAACTCCTAACACGTGGAAGTAGCTTAGCCTTCTTTGTCTTGTAGCATATCTGTGCTAGTACCCCCAGGCAAACACGTGGAAGTAGCTTAGCCTTCTTTGTCTTGTAGCATTTCTGTGCTATTAGCCACAAGCTATCCCGAGGGGCTAGCGGATAGGCTAGGTATTTAGAACTGAAGATAGCCCACCACGGGGGGTTGTTTATGGCTCATTGTTCTCCAGGGGGGATGGTAGCATTCCTGTGCGGCCATACGGTCCAGGGTGGAGGCTAATGGCTATGCTAGGTCTAGGGAGAGACAGTAAACTAATATATATAAACCATAGACATATGTACACAATACCAGTGGATTTGGAGCACTTCCACATATGGGCACACACATAGTAGGATATATACACACAGTGGCGTTTCTACATGTAAAATACAGGTGGGGCTAGGCTAATTTTTTTTTTTTTTAAATGACGTACCAGTGTCCGTGACGTCACCCGTTTGTTTTCACAGTCGTGGTGATCTTTGTAGAGGTTGACTCCGCTGCTCCCGGCTATCCTGCACAACACAGGACTGTATGTAAAATCTAGTTCAACATCTGACCTGTGGAAGGCAGTAATACGCTAAACGGCTCTAAACCTATCAGTAAACCAAGCTTATGTGGACGGGGTATTAGAATATATTCAAACAAATTACGGGGCATTTTAAATTTGTTTGAAATTCATTTTTGGAAAAAGTTACAGCCCTAAAATATTACAAATAAAATTGGTAATTTTCAAAAAAGCTAAAGTATTTGAAAATAGAGATATTGAGCTTTCTTCATTGGTCTAACTTACATGTCAGTGTCCCACCATGCTGTTTGTAGCCCTGGCTTGGTGTGTCCCATTGTCTATTCAGCCCTCAGCTCCACCACAAGGAACTGTGGATAACCAGGACAGCAGGCAGGTACTGGGGCTCAACCATTACAAATAAAATATACTTTAACACTATTCAGTATGCTGGGCTTTTGGTTTTTGAGCTAAGTGACTGTTATCCATGTATCATATATATGTAATTAATAAAGTACATTAGTGCAGCTTTTAATGTTTTATTGCTGACATCAAAACATTGCAATAATGAAAGTATAGTTTTTAAACTTTAAACTATCCGCAAACCTAAAATGACACTAGTGCAAACAGCTGTAAGAGCCACTATAAGAACCCAATATCATGTTACCATGGAGACCCCCCATAGGCCTCGGCAGTGTCCTGGAGGAGAAACCAAAGATAACAGCTGTGAAAGAAAAGATTCAGAATGGCCTGTCTTGGTTTAAAGCCCACTCACCACGACAAGGTGCAGGCCAGGAGTGGGGACATATAAGACGGGACAAACATAAACAGACACAACATTGACAAGAACAACGCTTAACTGTCACTGTGTTACATGGCAGAAGGTACCGCAGCACAACCACCATCTGTGATTTACAGGAGACATCCGTTGTCTCGTCGGCCTGTACAGCAACACATGATGTCTCGTCCACTTGTTCGGCTGTCCCTGTCCACTTCATACATGCAGTCTAGTAGTTGGTCCTGTATGGTGCTGTCCCTTTGAATACGGGCTGAGCGTCATAGTGCCGCTGAAGCCGAGCATCGCCCTCACACACAGTCTCAAAAATACACCGGAGTATCCCCGGATTCAGACCGCCGACTCGTCGCGACCCCGCAGTGCTGTCTCACATTTCCCACACAGTTTAATACAAGTGATGATCCGACCGAGTACATACCTGTTTTCGTTTGCGTACCTCCGACATGCTTGTTAGCAACTTCTCACACGGCGCACACGTGAGGACGAAGTCACTCGAGTCATGACTCATCACGCCGCGCCGCACACTACAGCCAATAGCTGCGAACAATGAAATGACGCTGTAGCGGAACGAACCATATATGTCCATACAGTGCCGGTGGGGATAGCCCTACCATAGGAAAAATATTTTTCTCCGTCCACTTCAACGGAGAACATGCTGAGCATGCGCAGTTCAATTTTTCAAGTCCCAATACACACTACCATTAGACTGGTGGGGCTAGCGCCATTTTTAGCCCCACCAGCCCCACCAGCCCCCCTCAGGCTGAAGAAGCAAGCTAGGGTCGACTAAAAATGAACTAAAAGCGCCAAACTTATTATTTTACAGTACTTTATGGGGAGATTTTTTTGAAATATATATATTTCAAAAAAATTATATATAATTTTTTTATTTTTTTTTATTTTTTTTTTTTTATTTTTTTTTTTTATTTTTTTTATTTTTTTTCTTGTGAGAGTAGGTGGGGCTCTGCCCCACCTGCCCCTAATGACCAGTCGCCACTGTATACACAATATTAACGTGGAGGATATAAAGTGTGCGCATTTAAATAAGTTCTATGCTATGGTAACACAGCAGGGAGCATAGATTACAAATCCCTGTCAGCCATTTTGGGAGTCCCCAAAATGGCCCCCAAAACCCCCTACCCCTCGACCACCCCTACCCCCATCAGACTACCCAGACTTCCCCCCCTCCCCCGACGACTGACCATGTGATGGGGACAAAGGAAATGAAGTTAATGAATGAAGTGTGAATGAAGTTGTGCACTCCTAGAATGCAAGGGGAGAAGGCAGAATGGAGCCCAATACAATAATTTGGTTTAATGTTATTATCTAGACATATACATTTATAAATAACTATGTTAACAGATGTCATTACTGCGATAAAAAGTGTTGTTGTGTAAAAACTGATTATTCATAAGCATCAACTTGTCAGTAATATGAAGGTGTTCAAATTAACATTAACTCTTTGTTTTATTCTTTCCTTTAACCTTAACCCTATAACGCCAAACGTATCATATGTGATACATGAGTTTTTGAGCCCTCCACATGAGCAGTGTGACAATTTTTTCCCTGAAAAACCCGATGTATACAATTATATACATGCAATACACGGATAATCCACCAGGGGGCAGTCATTTCCTCACTAGAGTGCTTTCCAGCCATGCTACAAGATTGACACTAACCAGTAATTGGACACATGTGGTTATTGCAGAAGAAGTTTGCCAATTTTGAAAAGATTAAGGTAAGAAACAAATTAATTTTTTTCTGAAACATCAATAGGAACAGTTACTGGGTTGATGCAATGTGAAATTACTTAATATTTCATAATATATGGTTTAGTAAAACCGTGTTAAAAATGACGTATCAAATTTGATACAGCGGGTGTATAAGGTCATGTAACTCTAAATTAGTCAATTGTCATTTTATTGTATTTCATGCATTATAAATAACATCAAGCAACATACAGTCTTTTTATTTTTCAAGTAAACTAATTAAATGTTTAAATTACATTATTTGGTACATTCAGAGCAAAGAATTAGATATGCAACTTGCTGTATCATGATGATTGATGACTAGTTGGGTGTTGCATTGGTATGATTGATAGCAACTTAGTTTTGCTTACTGATTTCACTAAAACTGACCAATTCAAAGAAAAAATACACAATAATCTGTTTTTTGTGTGCATGTGTGTTTTAGATGGCAAAAAAATACAGTTCAGTCAGGACCACTTTTGTCAATATAATCTTTATTCTAAAGCAGAATATACATGCAGAATTACATTTGCAGAATATTACATTTGGCGGTATGGCTCTGTTCTGGGAACTCCTTGCCCTTCCACGTGCCTACGTGGAAAGCCTTAAGGCAGGGGGAGCACTCCTCCCTGCCCTTCCATGTGCCTACATGGAAAGGTTTAAGACAAGGAGAGCGGCAGCAGAGACCCCCCGGGGTACAGAACAGAGCAAGCATCAATGACAATCAGAAAAAGACATTGATTAGTTAGATACAACATAAAGGTGGAGCTGGGGTGGAGGTGGGTTGCAAGCTAGCAGAGGAAGCAGCGAATGTAGGCAGGCTGAAGCAGCTTTAAATAAGGCGCCAAGAATGATGTTTGCCAATGGGTGTTTGAGGGGGAGTCAGCTGAGCTGTCAGCTGACTGTATGGTATCCAATGGGAAGCTAGGGAAATCAGCTGACGTACGTCTATAATGATACTACGTATTTGAAGCGCTCTGCATGCGTAACGTAACCTAACGCGGCAATATGACTACTGTGATATCTGTACTGAGCCGAGCCTGACTTCGTGGCCTGCCTGAACTAACGCTATGCTCAATTTCAGTCAGGACCACTTTTGTCAATATAATCTTTATTCTAAAGCAGAATATACATGCAGAATTACATTTGCAGAATATTACATTTGGCGGTATGGCTCTGTTCTGGGAACTCCTTGCCCTTCCACGTGCCTACGTGGAAAGCCTTAAGGCAGGGGGAGCACTCCTCCCTGCCCTTCCATGTGCCTACATGGAAAGGTTTAAGACAAGGAGAGCGGCAGCAGAGACCCCCCAAGAACCATACCAGGCAACCTCCCTTCCATGAGCTACATGGAAGTGCCGTTAAGAGGAGCCAGCAGCGCAGACATATTATTATACATTTATTTAAGAATAAATATGGACATAGCCGATCATTAATGCAGACTCTAGTTTAAGTAACTGCTGAGATTAATTAAGGAACCCTGAGGGGTATGCTAGAAGTATGTTTAAATATTTTGTTCTTACTTTTGGCGGTGTGGCTCTATTCTGGGTCCTCCTTGCCCTTCCACGTGCCTACGTGGAAAGCCTATAGGCAGGGGGAGCACTCCTCCCTGCCCTTCCATGTGCCTACATGGAAAGGTTTAAGACAAGGAGAGCGGCGCACACCCCCAAAGAACCACACCGGGCAACCTCCCTTCCATTAGCTACATGGAAGTGCCAGTAAGAGGAGCCAGCAGCGCAGCATATTATTATTTATAAAGAATAATCATGGACATAGCCGATCATAATGCAGACGCCATTTTAAGTAACTTGGCTGAGATCAAGTAAAGAACCCCACGAGCATATTTAAATTATTAGGGACCGAGCCAGTGAAACTGGAAGGTCCCTATTGAATGCTTTGTTTATTATTATTCCTATTATTAGGGACCGAGCCAGTGAACTGGAAGGTCCCTATTGAAATGCTTAGTTTATTATTATTATTATTATTATTATTATTATTATTATTATATTCTTTTTGGGCCTCTTTGCACCATCTCAACGTATATGAAAACTTTTATATGCCAAGGTTGTCGGGGCTGGTAAAACCTTTATATTCTATGCGTCACGTTCATGTCGCACACTTGGACAACCACTAGGTGGCGCTGTTTTTCAGCAATCCGTAACGCTCATAACACCGCCATACTTTGTCGCACATCCAAAAACCTGATATCTATACATGCAGAAATTAGTGCTGCACCTCCCCACGTCGGCCACTCCTATCTCCACCTGAATAGTTTTTTCGCTAGAGCGCAAAAACACAAAAAAAAAAATGTTCAAGTGCAATCTGTACGCTTGTCTCCGAGTCACACGAAACTTCACACGTAGCATATCCAGACTGTACCATGAAAATAAGTAATTGAAAGTATTTTGATATTTCAAAAAATACGCGAGTCCTCCCAAGGAATTTGTCTGTTCTGCTTCAAAATCAATCAGCACAGTCAGAAGATGGTGCTGAACATGTGCTCTTTGCGACTCTACGTCAAAGGGCGTGTCTGTGGCGTATCGTCAAAGTTGGCCCTTTTGAATGGAATGTCAATCTGTGATGCCGTTTGTGCCATTCCCTGACCCTAATGTTAGCTACTACGAGTCTCCCTGCGAACGCCCCGGTCTACCGCACACTGCATGGACCGCGTCGGACGCCAAACTGTCGCGACACTATCCACGACGCACCCCGACAGACTCGGCGAGGTCCCGCCCAACGCTCCTTGGAGCTTACTTTTGGCGGTGTGGCTCTATTCTGGGTCCTCCTTGTCCTTCCACGTGCCTACGTGGAAAGCCTAAGACAAGGAGAGCGGCGCACGCCCCCAAAGAACCACACCAGGCAACTTCCCTTCCATGAGCTACATGGAAGTGCCGGAAGAGGAGCCAGCAGCATAATAACTGATACCTCTAAGCAGACACTAGTTGAAGTACATGCTAGTATAGCTAGAAGGTCCCCCGGAATTTTTGTGTACATTTATGAATTTAGCCAGCAGTTACAGGGCACTCCTTGCTTTTTTGAGCATCGAGAATGCTTGCGCCTCAGGCCGGAGGTATCGTTCGTGCCCATCTACCCATAGCCTTAAGAGTTGAGACGGGAGCTACCGATGCTGCAGTTGTTACCGCTCCTATCCGGAATGAATGAGGAGTGTAGCGCTCTGGAGGAAGCCCGCAGGTTTGGCGGAGTAGGCGAAGACGTGGGGCAACCAAGCATGGGACATGGAATTTCCTTCTTCCGTGGCAAAGAGAGGCTCCTGGTTGCTGGCTCGGGGACGACTTTTCATGTATTGAGTCATAGAAGACAGGGGACAAAAAGCAGAATTAGATCGAAAATTATGACTGAGGATCCTTTCCTATCCCCATCAGTCTTTGAATGCTTGAGTAATAAGGAAAAGTGGTGAGGATTAATTGATACGTCAGCAATAGTGAGGTCATGCGAAGGATCAAAAGATCCTGTGCGTGTAGTAAATTCGCCACCTCTGAGAAATCCATAGAAAGTGGTGAGAGACATTTTCCAAAAATATTGACCAAGCACCCGCCCCTTAAGTATGTGATTAGTTTTTTCACGAGTGTAAGAGTGAAGGGAAGACGAATATCATTGCCTTGAGGTTTGTCTTTCTTAAGGCCATTAAGCAGAAGACGGACGGATGGGTTCCCGAGCAGGCTGATGGTGGATGGATCCAGGCAGCGCAGATGGAACTGAATACCTGTGACTAGGCCTTTAATGGAAGATGGCTGCATTTTTTTTTTTTTTTTTTTTTTTTTTGGGATTCAAAACAATGAACTAAAAAGGCACATACGATGGAAAAATGACGGGCAGAACTTCTGCAGAGAGGTGGCACAAAAGAGGTGAAATAAGACCATGCAGATTCGTACATCTTTAAGTAGATTAGCCAAGCCTGATCGCATATAGTGAGCAGAGAAGCATGTATGATTGCATGATGTGTTTAACTAACACTGTTTGGGAGAATGGGGGGCAAGGCAGGCTGGATGGCGCTGCCACCGGGCACAGCTGGCGAAATCAAACCGGGACAAGGAATCAGCAATTTGTCGTCCAATCCTGGAATGTGAGCTGCTCTAATAATGAAATACCCAACACGGATAACCAAGTGATGAGTCTTACGAAGCCATTAATAAAAGAACTGAAGAACGCCCTTGTTCATATGTTAACGGTTGCCTCATGTCATGAAAAGGCTTATTTTCTCAAGCCCCTGTTGGGGAGGCGGCTTCGTCTCGGCACACTGACTTGGGATGCCCGTCTCCGCAATAACTGCAAGCTGTTACGAATAAATGACAGCATATGTATCAACAGCTGTAATACCCTCACATAGCCACAAGGGAACCGAAACGAATGCATAAGCTGTAATATCCCCACGTAGCCACTAGGAAACAGAAACAAATATAAGCTGTATAACCGCATCTGGCCACCAGATGGCAGCACATGAGACACTGGGGGCGGGCGCTCAACTCTAGCCAGAGTATATACACGTCGTAGAGCCACGCACTATCGAGCGCACACAAGCAGGGGAGAACTAGCGGCAGCGTATCCATTAGATATCGAAACCAATAAAGTGAGTTAAGCGATCCTGTGTCGGCGGCCTTCTTCCTCAAGAACATCACAATCAAGCATGAATATATTTATAACTATAGAAGCTGCACACGTTTCATTGAAATTGAAGCACATGGGAGTCACTGGTTGAGTCACGTTGGTTTCTTCGGTTTGGGGTTTTGAAGGGGTTGGCCTACAGCCACAGATCAAGGGCACAGTTTGTGTGAGTGAGAAAAGGAGCTGCAAATTGAGCAGGGCAGCTTGGTGTCCTGTGAAATGCCTGCTAATAAGAGCCAGGTCGACTACTGACCAGTCTTTGGTTGAATCTTTGTATGCACATGAAGCTTTAGCATAAAATGATTTGTGGTATTCGAAAAAATAAAAATGTTCCACCATAGACAAGGCCATATCCGAAATGATGGGTAGGTATGTGTCCAGTTCGGCTCTACGGGTAGATATTCCCTGTTTTAGACAGTCTGGGGACACACTCTTTCAGCATCACTGACATATCTCCACAGTCCACGATACGTCTATCGCTAATCTCAAAGGCGAGCAGGATTTTATCAAGTTGACGTCATTACCTAGCCTGGCAAGCCAGACCCACATCAGAAAGATGTAAGGTCTGGCTCAGCTCCATTGGCAGTGTGTGCGGGATAAACGGTTGTCTTTCAAGTTCCCTCTGCACGCAATAGGATAGCGCTACAACCAATCAGAGCAACGAAGAAGGTGACGTAGTCAGAGCGACGGCTCTGACTACATAATTAATCAAAACTCAGAATAAATATTTATTTTCGAGGAAAGACTTCATTGCTGTTCTTTTCTCAAATAAAATGTTAACTTAAAGTCTTGAAGAGTCGCGGCCAAAGCCGAGTGGAGAGACAGCCGTTCGCCAGCAGCAGCAGCCATTGTTTACCTCTTAACACAGAACCGTCGCATTTCTGTCGTCATTAGTAGCCCGGCTTTCGACTCCGCCCCTCACGCTGTGATTGGTCAGACATACAAGACACACTTGGTGTTTCCAGCACCAAAAAGCCGACGGAGCCGTGCTAAACCTACCTAGCTGCCAAATAAATTTGCTGCCGCTAGGGGGTGTCTAGAGTTCTAGGCTAGTCATTACCTGCAAGGATTTGGCTTCTGAGATGTGGGGAAACTGCAGCGGCCGGAGGAAAGAATGGGACCCCTGTGGAGATTGGAACTGCGCTTCCCAGCGTTCTCCGCGGGAATGTGGTGCCGTCGAAACGTGTTGTGGTGACGTCATCATTCGGCGCCGCACCTGTTGGACCGTGCGTTGGACCTGCGAACGGTGAGGAGCCTGTCGGACCATGCGCTGGACCTGCGGACAGTGAGGGGGGGAAACATGCCTCCAGCTGATGAAGACGGGCCGGCTGAATGTGTTGCACCGGACTCCAGGACTTAAATCCTGGAATCAGCTGGGTAGGCGGAGCTGGCTGCTTCGTCTGGGACTCGTGCTCTTTTGGAAGGCAGCGCGGCGGCTGGAGCTGGGACTGCGGCGGAGTTTCGGGAGCCGTGTTTCCTTTTCTTTGCAGATTTTCTAGGAACAGAATAGTTGGAGAGAAATGCGGATGCCGTTTCGCTGCGGATGTCTCCTTAAACAGCGCAAACAGCTCCTCGTGAGAAGCCCCGCTGGAGCAGTAATGCAGTTTTTAAGCAACGCTTCTAGGATTTTAGGCACTGGCCAATCCTCAATGCTGGAGTATTTGGATTTTTACTTGCCAAACGAGAGCTCCGGCGGATGGGAATGACCTCTCTTCGCTGGCTTCCTCTGCCTCGGATAGTTGCTGAGACTCCGTGATGCCGTCGACCCGCCATAAATCCTCGTCGTAGATAGACATGGTGAGCAGTGAGGTAAGTAGAAATACGTACACGATGTTACGAAGTATGGGGCTAGGCAGGAGAGGCATGTGAGATCCGGGCGAGGGGCTAGGCAGGAGAGGCATACGAGATCCAGGCGAGGGGCTAGGCAGGAGAGGCATACGAGATCCAGGCGAGGGTCGGCAACGGGAGAGCAGTCTGGAGAAAAGAGCTGGAGAGTCTAGTGCGCACATGTAGACAATCTTGCAAGCTAGCAGAGGAAGCAGCGAATGTAGGCAGGCTGAAGCAGCTTTAAATAAGGCGCCAAGAATGATGTTTGCCAATGGGTGTTTGAGGGGGAGTCAGCTGAGCTGTCAGCTGACTGTATGGTATCCAATGGGAAGCTAGGGAAATCAGCTGACGTACGTCTATAATGATACTACGTATTTGAAGCGCTCTGCATGCGTAACGTAACCTAACGCGGCAATATGACTACTGTGATATCTGTACTGAGCCGAGCCTGACTTCGTGGCCTGCCTGAACTAACGCTATGCTCAATTTTTGAAGATGCTCTGAAGATGATTCTGGATGGGAATTCAAGTGACATGGAGCAGCTCGGGGAAGATGAGGATGAGGAGGAGGAGGAGGATGAGGAATGGACTCCTGCAAGGATTGGGGAAAACCCAGATAGTAGTGATGATGAGGAAGAGGAAAACCCAGATGGTAATGATGCTGATGAAGGCCCAGAAGTCCCAGAAGTCCCAGAAGAGGACACAACACCAAAGCAGTTGGCAAGGGGCAAAGTGAAAATGAAGGAGTATCGGTGGAGAAGAAAACAGTTTGAACCTCCATCTGTTGAGTTTGTGGAATGTGTTGAGGAAGACTCTGAAGAGAGGTTTGACTGGACACCATACATGTATTTCAAAGATTTTGTGACTGAGGAAATGCTACAGGAAATTGCAGAAGAAACAAACTTGTACAGTGTGCAGAAAAATGGAAAGTCAGTGAACACAAATGCCCAAGAAATTGAGCAAATTCTGGGTATGTACATGCACATGGGGTTAGTACAGATGCCCAATGTACGAGCTTACTGGGAGATGGAGACAAGGTACCTCCCAGTGTGTGATGTGATGTCACGGGGGCGATTCCTGAATTTGCTGACACTGATTCACTTTCAGGAATGAGTAAAAAAACCTGAAATGTTATGTCTTCCAGATTTCCACCCTGCCAGTTCCATTGCTGCATTGTTTTTGTTGGATTTGTTGGATTTGTTTGTGTATTTTCTGTTCAAGAAAAAAAAGAATTGTTGAGCATTGTGACCCGCTGTATCAAATATGATACAAATTAAAACTCCTATATGGAAATTGATATTTGAAATTTTTTTTGTTTGTTTGTTCAGAAGGACCAATAAAGGCTCCAGTTTCAAAGAATTGGAATTTTCTGTCAATTATTTAATGGTTTGGGCTTACAAGAGAAGGAGGGGACCGAAATTGTCCTATCCAAAGACAGATCATGAACATCTTTTTGTTTTTTAATTATAAGGTTAACAGAGGTGGAAAAGAAAGTTGGACACAATGAGATGGGTACAGTAAGTGGTGATTCTTAAAATAGGAGGATTTATTTAGAAAGTGTAAGGAAAGTTAGAGAAAGTGGAAGAAGGGAAAGACTAACACTAGAAACAGCAGGAGGTCCTATAGATAAGGAGATCTAATGAAGGAGCCATAAATACAGTTATGCAGGGGTTTACCCTATAATAGTAGTGGTAATAATAATAATAATGATGTTAATGATAATAATAATAATAATAGACATAATGAAACATATTGAAGAAAGCGATGCGAACATTAGGACGGTTAAAGATCAGGTCAACTATGTATATATGTCTGTTATTTGTTTTTGTTTCCTGTTGATTTTGTTTTCTTTGTGTATTTGTTTTATACTTTTAACTGTTTGTGTGAGTGTTTTGAATCCGTGTATCATTCGTTCTTTACATATTCAATTGAGAATCCAAAATCGGAAAATGAAAAAGCAATTTGTTATTTCCTTATTCGTTTATGAATCTGATACAAAAAAACAAATAACGGTTTGTTTTTCGTACTTTCGATTTTATGCTCTGATCAAAAATAGGAAATTAAAAAACGGGGCCACGGGCCGAACTTGATTTTGATATTTAATTTCTCCGATTTGTGTGACCAGGAAGTTATTGACTTCTTTGTGTGTTGCACTTGATAAGCTTGCAGCAAATTCGTCAACAGTTAAGTGTGAAAGAAAGCCTGAAAAAACAGAATCACGCAGTGATTGTAAGTCAATGAATCAGTATTATTTGGAGTAATTTGGTATCGACACCATGGCCGCACTGGAACCATACGTTAATTAAAGACTTATTTGAAACTGGCAAGACGCATGCAGAGATTTCCACCATGCTGCAGCAGATGGGCATCCAGCGATGCTCTGAAATGAGTGTTGGAAGATTCTGTGTTCAACACGACCATAAGTGAAAAAGACATGTATCGGACAAAGAGATGGAGAGGGCTGTGATTGGATCAATATAAGTCAATATAAATATAAGAATTCCTGGTCACACAAATCGGAGAAATTAAATATCAAAATCAAGTTCGGCCCGTGGCCCAGTTTTTTCATTTCCTATTTTTGATCTGACCATAACATCGAAAGTACAAAAAACAAACCGTTATTTGTTTTTTGGTATCCGATTCTTAAACGAATAAGGCAATAACAAATCGTTTTTTCATTTTCCGATTTTGGATTCTCAATTGAATATAAAAAGAACGAATGATACACGGATTGTTTTGTGTTTTATAGGACAAATAGCAGACCAACAGCTCAGTCACGTCACATGAAGCCCCGAACCCCTGGTACCCCCTCATGAGTCTTTGTACATAAGATGGTTGATGGGCATAATACGGCCCTATCTGATAGTTTCATTTAAATCAGAAGTTATCTCCTCTACCACTCGTCCACAGTAGTCCAGAGGTCAACCAGCGCTGGGGACTGTTAAGCAGTCCAGGGACTTTTCTCCCGCCTCAAGCGACGATATGGGAGTGTGGTAGAGTCATAACCTGATACACAGTGTAGGGGTGTAACAATTTAATCCAGTCAATTTTTGGGTTACTCAGTTTACCTCCATAATGTGGTGTCCATTGTCTTGTTTTTATGTACGATGTTTTGTTTTTGCTCAATGATGCTGACCGTTGCTGAGGCTATGATTCTTAGATGGACCAGAGGGTTTTCACCTGGGACACACACACAGGTGCCATTTGATTATTAGAGGTGACTTGGGCGATGACAATGAGGAAATTGAGGTTGGTTTATTTGAGCCATATCCACTTTTAGTAAGCAAAACTATTCAATGATTGTGTGTGGCTATATATATATATTCAATTTTAACTTCATTCACCATATTCACCTATTGTTTGACTCACCTTTGTATGCAAGTTTTTTTTGATATAACTTTCACATATGGTTTGAACTACTTAGATTAGTAATGATATAAGACCATATAGGATTAAGACATGCCTGATCTATAATTACATAATAAGAAACCACTGTCTACATATTGTTTGTTGTATTGTGTTAGATGTTTTCTTTGCAAAGATACTGGTTGGTTCTGGTCTCTCTTCCCTCAGGACAATGGAGGGGGGTCCATTAGAGAGAGGACAGTTGATCTGGGGTTCCTGCCCTAAATGGACTCAAACTCATATTTGGACATTGAAATGGACTCCATACACAAAATGAACAGCAGGAACATTCCTGTTACCAGCGGTTGATAGGTTTCATATTAGGAGGCAACATCAGGGTTCCCAAGTTGCAAAAACTCATTTCCGGGAGCCCCCAACGGGGGGGGGGGGGGTTGTTCACAATTGTCGACGGGGGGGGGGGGGTGTTGCGCGATTGTCAACGGGGGGGGGGGGGGGGGGGTTTCACGATTGTCAACGGGGGGGGGGGTTGCGCGATTGTCTTCGACGGGGGGGGGGGGGGGGGGGGGGGGTGTTCACGATTGTCAACGGGGGGGGGGTTGCGCGATTGTCTTCGCGGGGAGGAGGGGCGCGCAATCACAACACACCCCGGACCGACGATCGACGGTGGCGGGGGGGGGGGGGGGGATTTCCGGGAGATTGTACATGATTTGCTTGCATCAGGGAGACGCTATTGATTTGCGGGAGACTCCCGGAACTTCCGGGAGACTTGGGATGTCTGCAACATGGTTGACGGTCTTATCTGAATGTGATGTGTTTTTACACTCTATATTTTCAATTTTCTTTTTGATTCTTTTAATGATTGATTATTCACAAGCGATTGATGTTGAAAGATGTTAACACTCTATAATTATGATTTGTTGTGCATTGGCAGTGACTGGATTGCAGAGAAGTGCTTCATCCTGATGGGGGGTGAGATCTTCTCTACCGTCATGATACTCTTTTTTCATCTCCTAGAGGTGGTTATCGACTGGATGATGGTAACCCGACCTGGACAGACCTCTCTTCAGCTGCTGAAAGGATAACTGGGAAGAGTTCTTTCCGGTGGGGTGAGACTAGCTCATGAATTTGGCCTTATTAGAACAATTGAATAAGTTTACCTAGTCTAAGAGTAAATAAAATAATGTGGGCATAAGATCCAAAGGTAACGCTAGAAGACTAAAATAGTTGTTCCAAAAGCTTGATAAACTAGGACCCAGAATCACTGTCATGTACATATACTTTATGATATCATCGATATATAAAGGTCAATACAAGCGGGAAGAATGAATGCAACATGCTTAACTTTGTGTTAATTTTACGTGACTTTTTCAAAGTCACGAGGAGGGAATAAGTAGTGTATTTTATTTCAAGGAGGGACTATTTTTGTATTTTATTCCAAGGAGGGAATATTTTTGTATCTTATTTGCAAGGATATTTTATTTCAAGGAGGGAATATTTTTGTATCTTATTTGCAAGGATATTTTATTTCAAGGGGGGAATATTTGTGCATTTAGATTTTTTGTTTTTTGTTTTGTTTTATTAGTTTAAATGTTGAATTTACATAAGTCAGACATATGGTCTTTGAACATTTGCAAGGACCAGGTTAAAGTAATCATTGGGAAATACTTCAGCAATCTGTTGGGAAAGGATCTAATGCATAAGCTAAATAGTTTATTGACATAGAAAATTGGGAATTACTACGCCAACGCCTAATGCTGTTATGCTGTGTTTAACACCATAACCTGTTAGCTTTTTCCACCGCCGTGTCAAAACTACAGCGCCAACACCGGGTGGTGCAGCAGTTACCCATCAAACAAGCGGTTATGTTACATTCACTGGGAATGGTGGAAAGAGTGAACGGGACATTCAAGAAACTGACATTTCCGAGAAACAGAGTGCAGAGCCAAAGGATGGACCACCAACCAGGGTGGAGAAAGGTGACCAGGTGTACCCGAGAGTGTGCAGGGGACAGTGGAGCGCCCCGACTTGATCAGGCTGTGGTACCTGATATCCTGGAGTTCGGCACCTGTGTCTAGAAGGACATGGCACCTGTTTTACTTGAATGTTGAATTATTAAACACACAGTATGGGTCACGGTTGTCAACACAATGCATTATAAGTTCGGAATGTGTTGTGCTGTAGTCCCATGATTGCTTTAATAATGACACGGATGAATTTTTTGATGCTGCTAAAATGTTCTGACTACTGGTGATGAGTGGATCCGTGGGGAAGGCACACATGGGTACGTGTTGGTAACCTTGGCGTGTGGGCCTTGCCTATGGATCACAAGATGAACATTGAATTCATGAACTGTCCGACTTGAGGTTGGCTACAGATACGGGGGATAACACTGTGATGATCTTTGAGTAACCTGCGTGCATGGAAACCATCTGAGCAATTGCATGCTAGTCTACAGGGCGTTTTTTAGATCTATATAGGGTTAATGCTGCTAACACGATAATGTCTCTTCTGTGTTAGCCAGAGCTGCTAACACGATAATGTCTCTTCTGTGTTAGCCAGAGCTGCTAACACGGTAATGTCTGTTCTTATACCTGGAGGTATTCGATTTTGGTTATACATGCATATAAGTATTTGAAGGGATTTCATATGGGAAATTACAATGCATTAACTACTATGCCTTTCTGTCCTCAGGATACTGTGATGATGGTACGACATTGATTGTATGATGTGATGATAATTTGTCTACTGTTGGCTCCGGCCCATGTATTCTTTGAGACACACCAAGGTGAATGCCATCCAATTTAGAGATGCGACAGGTTTTCCACCTATCCAGAAGGGGTTTTCCCGAACTAAGTCGATTGGTGATGTTGATGTTTTTCTTTTCGCTTGAATTTATACTCACCATTTTTAGACCTTGCATGATACATAGCATTATTAATTTATAGTATGGTCATCAGTGATGACCAAGGAGGGACTGTTGCGAATAAATAATGACATGTATCAGCAGGCTATAATATCTGCACACAGCCAGGAGTAGAAATAAATATACAAGTTGTAGTAACTGCACCTCAACACATGATGGCGGCAAACAATATACTGGGGGCGGCGCTTAACGCTAGCCATTGTGCGTCATGGAGGCCACGCCTCCTGCCCAGAGGCATCCGGCGGAAACATCCGGTTAGGATCAGAATCGTTCAGGCAGACCTCCAGAGGGACGCGCGGACGATCTCTCCACGCGCGTGGCATTTACATTTACTTTCCCCACATGCTTGGTAGATTAAGATAACTAAACCTAAACAAATAAAGTGAGTTAAAAGCGATCCTGTTGTCGGCGGCCTCCTTCCCTCGGGACACATTTCCCCACATCCCTTCATTTTTTTGGTTCAATCCCTCTAACCTCACACTACACATCATGTTGTATGCCCCCCAATTCGCCTTTCTTAGTTTCCATCTATAAGCTTCCCTCCTCAAGCAAAACTGGGCCCACTCCTACTTCACAAATTATTGGGTAGTGGTCGCTCCCTACTGTACTGTCTTGAATGACATCCCACTTAGCTGTTGTTGCTAGTTGTGCAGAAACCAAAGTTAGGTCAATAGATGATTCTAACCCTCTTGACACATCTATTCTAGTTATTCTTCCATCATTCAGGCACACTAACCCTTCATCCTCAAGCAACTCTTCTACAACACATCCATTAAAATCTGTGTGTGTGACCACTACCCCAAAGGGTGCTGTGTGCATTAAAATCACCGCACCAAACTGTCTTGTGAGTTTCTTTACCAATTATCTTACCTAACACTTCTCTACATAATTTCTCACAAGGGTTCTAGAAGTTTACTATTCTTAAACTTGTATTGCCTATCCATACCTCAATTAAAATTGCCTCTGCATCCTGACTTATATTTAAGATCCTAAATCCTAGTCCATGTTGTATAAATATTGCTACCCCACCTCCAGAACCATTTCCCCTATCCCTTCGCACAGCTACATAACCCTGGATGATAAAATCTAAATGTGGCCTAAGCCATGTCTCTTGCACACAGATAACAGTTGGTTTCTCACTTAGTTCTTCAATATATTTCTTAAATTCCTGCCCATTGGAACAAAGGCCTCCACATGATGACTGTGTGTCTTGTACCACTGCTGTGAGAACATCATTAATCTCATCTAATGTAACTTCTCCCATGCCAATGTACCTTTGTGCTGCCTTTATGATCATTTTAGTCCTCTCTGTTCTATTCTGTTTGAGCCGAACAGTTTATCACTTCCGCTAAGAATGCTACAAATGTAACATTATCCACTGCAATACTGCAATGTTTTATTTACAGCCCTACTGTTATTGCTTATATTCTGAGAGTTCTGATTCTGACTCTGCTCAGGTAAGCCAACACCAACTCCTGACGCTACCCCAGCACCTCTTTTGGCACCACATTTCTTAATTACCTCAGCGTATGTAACTTTGTCTTCCACTCTAACTCTCTGAATCTCAGCCGCACATTTGTGCACCTCACACCCTTTATAAGCAGCACTGTGTTCTCCTCCACAGTTGCAACATTTAATGCTAGTACCTTCCTTGCATTGGCCATACTGGTCCTCCCCTCCACATTTACCACATCTTGGTTTACCTCTACATATAGCTGCTACATGCCCAAACCTTTGACACTTAAAACATCTTAGCGGTGGTGGGACATAAGCTCGTACCTGATAACTCATGTAGCCTACTCCGACTCTTGTCGGTAGTATTTCCTCTCGAAAGGACAATAGGCTAGATAGGCTCTCATTTTTACCATCATCTTTGCTGTACATCAATCTTTTTGCCTTTTCCACCTTAGCTCCCATTACATCTCCAATTGTTAGCTCAGTTGAAACCCCTGTGATTACTCCTTGTACAATTTTCTTTCTCTCCCACACAACACACTTCACCTTCTTTCCCTCCAAAGATGTCATTTTAATCAAATGATCTTGCTGTTTGATATCATTACATGTAATTACTAAGCTCCCATCCCTAAGCGATTTAACATTGGCACTTCCTACAGCGTCATGCAAGGCTTTGGTCAGCTTCACTGGGTTAATGGAATAGAGATAATCAAACTGAAGCTTACCTTAATCTCTTCCTTTCATTTTACAATGACACTAACAACACTTTCTGCATCCAATCCCACTCCTTCACTATCAGATTGACTGCTAGATCCTTTTTTTTTCTTTCTACTTCGTCGTTGTATATTCTCCCAGTTTCCATGGTTTAATCCTCCCGTGCCCTCATCATCCATTATCATCCATCATCCACCCTCTCCTGCTACCATTCTGTGAGCCATCTTACTTCTTCATCTATGTTGAGAGTTGCACATGCGTAGTAGCGATCGGGCAGGAAGAATTCGTAATAACTAACAATCATATACATTCACTGAACGAAGATGATGAAAATAAAATGCACATTTCTCACTATAAATGTTATCAAAACGCATTTTAATGCCGAAACTATCTTAAAATATTGCATTTTCCACTGAAAATAAAAGCAATACCAGCCATTTTGTTTTTGCTTTGTCAGACCAAAGCTTGACAGTCACGTGACGTGGACGCAGACCAATAGAAAAGAATAGGCCAAAAAAACGTAGTCACGTCACAATGTTAGAGCCGTTATTGTGAAACTACTACGTTTACACGTTTTGACGTGAGACTGGGTTGAAATATTCGTCACGCTTCTGAGAATGATGGATTATTCTTTTCTATCAACAATAACATTGAATGGCAGTTAAACCAGTTGTCAAATAAAAAAAGTTAAAGTTAAGTCATCTATTATCATAGATGATATCTGCAGCTTCAGTAGTGAACATCTTAAGTTAGAATCAGGGCAAATCAATTATTTTCAAATTGATTTTCACTTTTGTTTCATGCCTTTTAGTTTATTAACTTTACAGAGGAATCATGAACAAGATAAAGCAAGATATGTTTTTAAACTATAATACATCAATTAAATGTTTCCATTCATTTAATGAAAAGGGTGAATATATACTTTGTTAAGACACAACTGCTGATATTTTAAGCTGTAAAATATTGTTGTTAACTGAGGCAAGAACAACAGTGAAAATGAGTCACTTGGAGTGATACAATTTTAAATAAAATTAACAACCTTGATCTGATTCAAACTAAAAGGCCATCAGCACACACAAACAGAACCATGCAACAATTCCAGATACACAAAAGATATATTATAAAAAAATACATTGTGAAAAAACATTGCATTATTGTAAACATCAAACATTCACAAGTAGGTTACATTATATTTGCAATATCAAAGTAAACAGCATTAGGAAGATACCAATAGACAATAAATGTCTCAGATATACAATAAAATAATACATTTGGTTTGAAATCTGAAGATGGAAGTGGCTCATCTTTTGGTTTAGAACGAGAGGTGAACCTTAAAGCTAGAAAGCCATTTACATGTATTAAATTATGAGCATTATAAGCAAGAGTAAACATATTTAATGTACAGTTTGATTAATTATTAACAGCACCGAAAAAAAGTACAAAAACAGAGGAGTTGACATGGATTCACTCCTCTTTTACTTTCCTGTGTGTTCATTTGATTGCTGAAATAAAAACACAACAGAGAATGGGAGTTAGACACAATAAACACTGAGGTAATAGCCAGTGTTGGGAACGTTCTTTAAAAAAGTAATTAGTTATAGTTACTCACTACTTGTTCCAAAAAGTAACTGAGTTAGTAACTGAATTACTGTATAATAAAAGTAACTAGTTACCAGGGAAAGTAACTATTTGCGTTACTGTAAAAAAAAAGTTGCTATATGTCAAAGAATTTGGATTTTTTTTAGCAGTTTTCACAACGGATTCGCCATCTGTGCTTGTTACGGCCCAGGGGGCGTGTTTGCTTGCTCTCTCCTCCCCCGTGTGTTCCCTTACTGTCTTGCAGGTGCTGCTCCTCCCTCTCCATCTTTCCTCCAGGTGTCCCCTATCACTAATCAGGAGGTGATCACTAGGGGGGAGGAACACCTGTCGAGAAGGGGGTGGACATTGTTGGCAGCGTGTGAGCTGTGTGTTGGTGTTGAGTTGAGCCCTGACTCCATTGAGTCCTCTGCCAGTTCCTGATTAGATGCTCGAGTTAAATTGCGGTTGGCTCGCCTTCAGATGGAGAGGGAAGAAAAGAAGGAACAGCGTGAGTTCCAAAGGGAGCTGGAGCTCAGGAAATTGGATTTGGAGGCAGAAGCCATTAAGCTGCGTCAGTTAGAACTGCAGAAGGCTCTGGCTAGTTCTACAGTTAGCATGCCGCCAATCCCAGCTCCTACTATCACTTTTGACGTTAACAAAAACATCTCCCTAGTCCCTATTTTTCGGGAGTCCAAGGTAAAGTCCTACTTTGGAGCATTTGAGCGTATTGCAAGTGCTTTGCGCTGGCCAAAGGATGTATGGGCTATTTTGCTACAGTGCAAATTGACAGGTAAGGCTCTATCACGCCTGGGTAACGACAGTTGTATGGACTCAAAAGCACGACTAGACACAGCACGGATGAAGGATAATGTCTTTACTTGAAACAGGTTCGGTACACAGGCGATCAGTCAGAGGAGGCAAACAAATCCGGCAGGGGTTAGGCAGAGACAGGGTCGAGGGAAAACAGGCAGAAGTCAAAACCGTTTAAACACTGGGAAAAAGGCTGGAACGCTTAGCACGAGGACAAAAGACGAACTGGCAACGGACAGGGGAAACACAGGGACTATATATGCACAGAGGAGAGGAAATGGGAAACAGGTGAAGGTAATCAGGGCAGGGGAAGTCAATCACTGGGGGAGGAGCTACAACCTAGAGTGAGACATGACAGTACCCCCTCCTCTAGGGACGGCCCCTGACGTCCCAGGCTGCTCAGGATGACGGCGCAGGAAATCCTGGATGAGAGTGGGGTCCAAAATGTTACTCGAGGGAACCCAGGACCTCTCCTCAGGACCGTATCCCTCCCAGTCTACCAGGTACTGGCGACCACGACCACGTCGACGAACAGCCAGCAGTCGCTTCACCGTATACACCGGACCACCATCGATGAACCGGGGGGGGTGGTGGGGGCCTGGAGGCTGGGACCAGAGAACTCTCCTCCACCGGCTTGACCCGGGCCACATGAAAAGTAGGATGCACTCTCAGGGACCTGGGAAGCCTGAGGCGCACAGCTGCCGGGTTGACCACCTCGGAGATGGGGAAAGGGCCCACAAAGCGAGGAGCCAACTTGCGGGATTCCACTCGCAAGGGGAGATCCTTGGAGGACAGCCACACCTTCTGCCCAGGTCTATAGGACGGAGCTGGGATCCTCCGACGGTCAGCTGCTCTCTTGGTCCTGGCCGAACTTCGTAGCAGCACCTGACGAGCCCCATTCCATATCCGGTGGCATCGACGGATGAAGGCCTGGGCCGAAGGGACGCTAACCTCTTCCTCCAGGGCTGGAAACAATGGCGGTTGATAACCGTAGGCACACTGGAAGGGGGAGAGACCAGAGGCAGAACATGGCAGAGTGTTGTGGGCATACTCAACCCAAATGAGGTGCTTGCTCCATGTAGCAGGGTTCTGGGAGACAAGGCAACGTAGTCCAGTCTCCAACTCCTGGTTAAGACGCTCGGTCTGGCCGTTGGACTGGGGATGGTATCCGGAAGAGAGACTGACCGTGGCGCCCAGGAGAGAACAGAAGGCCTTCCAAAACCGTGAAGCAAACTGCGGCCCCCGATCTGACACCACATCTTTAGGAAAACCATGTAAACGAAATACATGCAGCAACAATACCTCCGCCGTCTCCTTGGCAGAGGGCAATTTGGGAAGGGGGACAAAGTGAACCATTTTAGAAAACCTGTCCACCACCGTGAGAATGGTGGTGTTACCTTTAGAGGGAGGCAATCCCGTGACGAAGTCCAGGGAGATGTCAGACCAGGGACGGTGGGGCACCGGGAGAGGGCAAAGAAGACCCGGTGGGGGCCGATGGGAGACCTTATTCCTGGCACACACTGGACAAGCGGCCACATACTCGCCCACCTCCTTTTCCATGGCAGGCCACCAGAAACGCTGCTTGATCACGAAGCATGTTCTTTTAACACCAGGATGGCAGGACAGGAGGGAAGTGTGAGCCCAGTGGATCACCTGAGAACGAAGAGAGTCAGGAACAAACAACCGGTTCTGGGGGCAACCATCCGGTATAAGAGAGTTAAGGTTTGCCTGTCTGACCCTCTCCTCAATTCCCCATGTGACTGCCCCAACCATGCAGGAAGGGGGCAGGATGTAGCTCGGGGACCTAGGCGTTGGATCCGGGTCAAACAGGCGGGACAGAGCATCAGGCTTAACATTCTTAGAGCCAGGACGGTAGGACAAAGAAAAATCAAAACGGTTAAAAAAAAGTGCCCACCTGGCTTGCCTGGAGTTGAGTCGCTTAGCGGACCGAATATACTCCAGGTTTTTGTGGTCCGTCCACACCAGGAATGGGTGTTCCGCTCCTTCCAGCCAGTGGCGCCATTCCTCCAGTGCCACCTTAACTGCCAAGAGCTCCTTGTTGCCCACATCATAGTTCTTTTCAGCTGATGAGAGTTTCCTGGACAGGAAGGCGCATGGGTGAAGCTTGTAGTCCGTTTGTGACCGCTGAGACAGAACCCCCCCGATACCTAGATCAGACGCATCCACCTCCACCACGAACTGACGACTTGGGTCGGGTAGTGTGAGGATGGGTGCAGAGGTGAAGCTCTCTCTCAGCTTCTGGAAGGCACAATCAGCCTCGGGGCTCCACTGGAACTTGACCTGGGGAGAGGTTAAGGCATGCAGAGGGGCAGCAATGGCACTGAAATTGCGAATAAATCGCCTGTAAAAGTTAGCAAACCCCAGGAATCGTTGGACTAGCTTGCGGCTCGTGGGGGTAGGCCAATCCACAACGGCACTGACTTTGGCAGGGTCCATCTGGATGCTGTAACCAGAAACCACAAACCCCAAAAACGAAACTGAGGGGACATGAAACTCACATTTCTCAGCTTTCACAAACAGCTGATGGTCGAGGAGGCGCTGCAACACCTGACGCACATGCTGAATGTGAGTCTGCTCATCAGGCGAGTAGATGAGAATGTCGTCCAAATATACAAAAACAAACTGATCCAGCATATCCCGGAGAACATCGTTGACCAGGGACTGGAACACAGCTGGAGCATTAGTTAGTCCAAACGGCATCACCAGATATTCGTAATGTCCACTGGGAGTGTTAAAGGCAGTCTTCCACTCATCCCCCTCTCTTATTCTTACCAGATGATAAGCATTACGAAGATCTAACTTAGTAAAAATCTTGGCATCTTGCAACAGTTCAAATGCAGATGAAATAAGAGGAAGGGGGTACCTGTTACGAATGGTGATGTTGTTCAGGCCTCTGTAGTCTATGCAGGGACGGAGAGTCTTATCCTTTTTGTCCACAAAGAAAAAACCTGCTCCAGCAGGAGAGGAAGATGGCCGGATGATCCCAGCCTTCAGAGATGAAGTGATGTACGTCTGCATAGCTTCCCTCTCTGGAGCAGACAGTGAATAGAGACGACCTCTGGGAGGAGACGACCCGGGAAGCAGATCGATGCAGCAGTCGTCTGGCCGGTGGGGAGGCAGAGAAGTAGCTCGGCCCTTGTTGAAAACCTCTTTTAAATCCAGGTAGCATGCAGGGACACCAGCGAGGTCCGGGAAATCCGCGTCGGACGACCCCGGAGGAGACGAGGAAGCAGGAAACACGGGAACCACAGGAGCCATAGGAACCGGAACCGGCTCTGATGAGAAGCAGGCAGGTGAGCAATCCCCACTCCAACCCAAAATCTCTCCAGATGACCAGTTGATCTGTGGGTTGTGCCTGGAGAGCCAGGGAAGACCCAACAGGAGATGATGAGAGGGAGAGTCAAAGAGGTGGAAGCTCAGAGATTCCGTATGTCCTTTAGCCATCATGAGCCTAATGGGCTGAGTGCGGTGAGTTACCTTGCATAATAACCTTCCATCTAAGGCGCTGGCCTCCAGAGGTTTGGGCAGGGGTAACAGGATCAGTCCGAGTCTCTTAGCCAATTGCCAGTCCATAAAGTTCTCATCAGCCCCGGAGTCCACCAGCACAGGATGACAGGACGTCTGAGACGGACACACCAGTTTAGCCTGAACCAGGCGGCGAGAGAAGGCAGCAGAGGAAAGTGTATGGCTCACCAGTACCCTCTTTACCACGGGTGAGCCCGGTCTTTTACTGGACATGAGGCGATGAAATGACCCAGCTGAGAACAGTAAATGCAGCGACCCTCTTGCAAACGACGACGTCTCTCCTCAGGTTCGAGTCTCGTCCTTCCAAGCTGCATGGGCTCCTCTGAGACAACAGGGGGCGCTGACGAGCTGTTCACCGGGGGGGAAACGAGGAGAACGCCACGAAGAAGGGACTGCTGCGGACTGCCCCCTGTGGCCGAGCGGGAAAACAGCCGAACTGGACCTGTCTCTCTCCCTCTCAAAAAGACGTTTATCCATCTTAATAGAGAGTGAGATTAAAGAGTCAAGGTCCTCAGGAAGCTCTAGCGGAGCCAACTGGTCTTTGAGCAGATCCTCCAGACCATGGAGAAAAGCATCACACAAGGCGGAGGGATTCCAGCCACTGTCTACCGCCAGCGTGCGGAATTCAATGGCGTAATCCGCGACCCGGCGTCTGCCTTGACGGAGCCCCATGAGCGCTCTGGCCGCCTCTCGGCCGGGGGTGGTTTGGTCGAAGATCTTGGAGAGTGTGTCCTTAAAATCGTTCAGCGAGTTGCAGACTGGAGACTCTCTCGCCCATTCCGCCGTGGCCCATGCTTCGGCTCTGCCGGAGAGGTGCGTGATAATAAACGCCACCTTGGCGCGGTCAGTCGGGAACGAAGAAGCTTGTAGCTCGAAATGCAGCCCACACTGAACCAGGAAGGAGCGGCAACCTCCGGAGTCCCCAGAAAACCTCGCTGGGCTGGAAAGGTGAGGAGCCGGAAAAGAAGCGAGAGGCGGGGCGGCCTGAGGAGCCGGAATGAAGACCGGAGCGGCTGTCGGAGCAGGAGCAGCGGCACCCCGATTCCCCATCTGGAGGGTCAGCTGCCGAATCTGTTCACCCAAGATCTGGAGCTGCTCACAGACGGAGGACTGGAAGCCTTGCTGTTGACTGGAAATTCCCTGGATCTCCTGGACAACTGAGGTAAGTCGTTCCTCCTGGTTGTGGATCCGACCTCCTTGAGATCGAAGCGCATCGCGCACTGTATCAGGGTCGGCTGAGTCCATGTCTTGGCCAGTTCGTACTATCACGCCTGGGTAACGACAGTTGTATGGACTCAAAAGCACGACTAGACACAGCACGGATGAAGGATAATGTCTTTACTTGAAACAGGTTCGGTACACAGGCGATCAGTCAGAGGAGGCAAACAAATCCGGCAGGGGTTAGGCAGAGACAGGGTCGAGGGAAAACAGGCAGAAGTCAAAACCGTTTAAACACTGGGAAAAAGGCTGGAACGCTTAGCACGAGGACAAAAGACGAACTGGCAACGGACAGGGGAAACACAGGGACTATATATGCACAGAGGAGAGGAAATGGGAAACAGGTGAAGGTAATCAGGGCAGGGGAAGTCAATCACTGGGGGAGGAGCTACAACCTAGAGTGAGACATGACAGGCTCAGGAGGCATACGCTTCCCTTTCGGTTGATGACAGTCTTGTGTATGACAAACTTAAAGGTGCTATACTGTGTGTGTATGAGTTGGTGCCAGAGGCTTATCGGCAGCGTTTTCGTAGTCTCCGGAAGGTGTCGGGTCAGACCTTTTATGATTTCGCTTGCGAAAAGGAGCTATTGTTTGATCGGTGGTGTATGGCCTGCAAGGCAGATGATCTCACTTCTGTCCGCAAACTTATACTGCTTGAGGAGTTGAAGGCATGCCTACCGGAACGCACAGTAGTATACTTAAATGAGCAGATGGTGACCACCTTATCGCATGCAGCCTCCCTGGCTGATGAGTTCGCCCTCACACACAAGGCTGTGTTCGCCAAACGTGACTCTGTCCCTGTAGACTCTGGACAGAGGCCTGTGGACTCCCACGTAACGCCTGCTCATGCTCCCATGCCGAGGCCGAAAGCTGATAGGCAGTGTTTTTTCTGCCACAAACCTGGTCATCTGATGGCAGAGTGTGTGAAACTGAAGCAGAAACAGCAACCTGTTTTCTCGAGAGGCCCGAAGGGTGTGGGGTTAATTAAGACTGTGAATAGGGCCCAGGTCCCACAACTTTTGACAGCTACTGAGCCTGATGAGTGCTTTAAACCATTTGTCTCCCAAGGGTTTGTGTCTCTGACAGGGAGAGTTGACGATCAGGTTCCAGTTACTATATTGAGGGATACAGGGGGTTCCCAGTCATTCATCCTGGCAAGTGCTTTGTCCCTGTGTAAGGAGTCAGCTTGTGATGTGAGCACTGTAGTCAGAGGAATCGGGATGAGTTTTGTACCAGCTCCCCTACACCGAATCCACGTACAGTCGAGGTTGGTTACAGGTTTTTGTTCTGTAGCTGTTCTTCCATCTTTCCCTATTGAAGGTGTGAGCTTCATAATGGGTAACGACATAGCTGGAGGGAAAGTGTATCCAACCCCAGAGGTCGTAGACATCCCAATTCCCACGTCTGGGTCTGACATCTTAGCACGGGAACATCCAGACATGTTTCGGGTTAGTGTTCTGACCAGGGCTCAAGCCCGGAAACAGGGTCAGGGTGTTGATCTATCTGATTCCCTGTTTGCTTCAGTTTTTGCTGAGGACAAGCTGCCCCCTGCCGCTGACGCAGGGAATGTCCGGCTAGTGTGCCTGAGGTGGTAGGGGAAGCTACTGCGATGGGAGTAAAACTGCCATTAACCCGTGATGCACTAGTTCAGGCTCAGAAGGACGATGCCTCACTAGCCACGTGCTTTGCAGCTGTTGTTGACGGTAATGACACGTGTGGTAAGAAACAGTCATATGTATTGAGGAATGGTTTGTTGGTGCGCAAGTGGGTCCAACGGGGGGGAGCTTCCGTTGGTGACACTGGCGGGGACTGGAAGTCTGTTCATCAGATAGTCACTCCAGCTTGTTGTCGGCCACACGTGCTAGCGTTAGCACATGAGCACTTACGGTCTGGTCATCTTGGTGTCACAAAAACATACGATCGTATCTTAAAGCATTTCTTCTGGCCGGGAATGAAGCGTGATGTGGCTCGTTACTGCAGAACGTGCCACACTTGCCAGCTTGCTGGGAAACCTAATCAGAAGGTGCCCCCTGCCCCCCTTCATCCTGTTCCAGCTATTGGTGCCCCATTTGAACATTTCATGGTTGATTGCGTTGGCCCCCTGCCAAGAACTAAGGCTGGCAACCAGTTCCTTCTGACAACAATGTACATTGCCACCTGTTTCCCTGAAGCAATCCCCTTGAGGAGGATTACTGCCTCCGCTGAAGTTCTTTACCACTTTTGGGTTGCCGCGTGTTGTGCAGACTGATCAGGGTACGAATTTTATGTCTAGAACGTTTAAACAGACACTACAGTCTCTAGGCGTTTCACACTCTGTGAGTAGTGCGTACCATCCAGAATCACAGGGTGCGCTCGAGCGCTGGCATCAGACCTTGAAGGCTATGCTGCAGAAGTATTGTTGCGAGACGGGTTTGGATTGGGATGAGTGACTGCCTTTCATGCTCTTTGCTGTACGGGACGCAAAGCAGGATTCGCTTGGGTTCAGTCCCACTGAACTTGTGTTTGGTCACAATGTCCGTGGCCCCTTAAAGGTGTTACAGGAACAGTTCATGTCTGGGGTTCCCTCTGACTCCAACGTGTTGGATTTTGTTTCGAAGTGCCAGGCTCGGTTACATAGGGCAACTTCTCTGGCGAGGGAGGCTCTCTCCTCCTCCCAGGGGAGCATGAAGAAGTGGTTTGATCGTAAAGCTGTGGTACGTAGGTTTGAGCCTGGTGATCAGGTGCTTGTGTTGTTGCCAGTACCGGGTTCTGCCCTTACAGCTCGGTTCCTAGGCCCATATGTAGTGAAGCAACAGGTTTCTGACACAGACTACATCATCCTCACCCCTGAGCGTAGGAAGAAGACTAGGTTGTGTCATGTTAACATGCTTAAGCCGTACTTCTCCCGAGACACTTCCACGAAGGAGCGTCCTCCTGAGGTGTCTGCTTCTTTGGTTTGCTCAGATGGTGTTCCTGATGATGTGTTCCTCAACATGCCCTCCGGGGGACAGCAGAATGGTAGATTGTCAAACTCTGAGTTTTTGTCAGATGTTAACGGTCGTCTATCCTACCTTTCTGATGACCAGCGGACTGATGTGATCCAGTTGCTCCAGTCGTTTCCCACTTTGTTTAGTGATGTGCCTTCTTGCACCAATGTGTGGCGTCATGACATTGATGTGGGCGGGGCTGCTCCCATCAAACAGCACGCGTACCGTTGTTCTTTGGATAAACGTGAGGCCATGAAAGCAGAGGTTAGCTATCTGGTAGAGAATGGGTTAGCTATACCTAGTCACAGCCCCTGGAGTTCTCCTTGCCTGATGCCTCCCAAGGCTGACGGGACCCCTCGCTTCTGCACTGACTTCAGGAAAGTGAACAGGGTGACACTGACCGACTCTTTCCCCTTGCCTCGTGTGGACGACTGTCTGGATAGCATAGGTCCTGCTACTGTCATTACCAAGCTTGATCTGCTGAAAGGGTATTGGCAGGTTCCATTAACGTCTAGGGCGTCGAACATCTCAGCCTGTGTGACCCCTGACCATTTCATGCAGTACACAGTCATGGCTTTTGGGTTGAAGAACACTCCTGCTACTTTCCAGTGGTTGATGCACAGGGTGTTGGGTGACGTACCTCACTGTAGTGTGTATCTTGATGATGTTGTGGTGTATTCCAGTGACTGGCGTGAACATATCTCTAGTCTAAGGACGGTGTTGCAGCGGCTTGCAGAGGCAAAGTTGACTCTTAATCTAGCAAAGTGCGAGTCTGGGAAAGCAACTGTTACCTACCTGGGTAAGCAGGTGGGTCATTGGCAGATTCGGCCTGTGGAGGCTAAGATCAAGGCTGTGTTGACTTACCCTGTCCCCTCCACGAGACGTGAGCTCCGTCGGTTTTTGGGCATGACGGGATTCTACCGATGTTTTTGTAAAAATTTCTCAGTAGTGGTTGCGCCTCTTACCTCGTGTAGTCCAAAAGTTCCTTTTGTGTGGACCGTCGAGTGCCAGCGTGCTTTTGAAGCTGCCCAGTCTCTCCTTTGTAGTTATTGTGTATGCAGTACTGTTATGTTCACAAACTGTGGTTTGTGTTTTTATGGGGGGGGAGTGTTACGGCCCAGGGGGCGTGTTTGCTTGCTCTCTCCTCCCCCGTGTGGTCCCTTACTGTCTTGCAGGTGCTGCTCCTCCCTCTCCATCTTTCCTCCAGGTGTCCCCTATCACTAATCAGGAGGTGATCACTAGGGGGGAGGAACACCTGTCGAGAAGGGGGTGGACATTGTTGGCAGCGTGTGAGCTGTGTGTTGGTGTTGAGCTGAGCTGAGCAGAGCTGAGCTGTTCTCCCTTTTGTGCCCTCAGAACTTAACTTTAGTTTAACCGTATCTTTTGGTGTTGTCTACCTTGGTTATTGTTCCCTTTTGTTAATAAACCCTGTTTTTTGCTCACTCCTGTGTCGTGTTGCTCGTCTTCAGGGGTGTTTAAGCTGTATGTTACTCCCCTCTTCCCCTAGGCTTTTGTGGGGACGTAACAGTGCTGCTTCTTCAAATCTGTTTGGTGTGTGTGTGTGTGGTGCGGTGCGTGAATACTCGATTCTGATTGGCTTGGAGGTGTAGGTTAAACAAGTGTTAGCAAAGACATTCGATTCTATGGCCACGTTGCTTGGCAACACCTGCATACGGGAGATATTAAATAGTCCGCTCGATTTGTAAAAATAAAAAAAACCCTCACGATTTTAACTCTAAAACACATTAACTTATTATTAATTGATTAAATATTTCTTTCTTTCTTAAGTGACCATGGTATAAGTGGGATAATGCCCTTCGAGGTGTCCATTAACAGAAATGGACTTTGCGGAAGCAACTGTCCTCCGCTTTGCGTCGGACGGTTCACGCCTCCGCGTCGTCCATTCATTTCTGTCAATGGACGGAATTCGGATTACGCAGTTTATTCAATCAATTCATAGTAACGCATCGCATTTAACGTTCAGTAACAATAACGCCGTTGTAACGACGGAAACAGTAATTAGTTAGATTACCCCGTTACTGAAAAAATAATGGCGTTACATAACGCCATTATTTTACGGCATTATTCCAAACACTGGTAATAGCACAGTAGAAGAAAACCTTTTTAATCGATCCTGTTAGCTGCCACCTAACCTAAGACCAGAATCTCTCTCTCTCTCTATATATATACACTCACCGGCCACTTTATTAGGTACACCTTGCTAGTACCGGGTTGGACCCCCTTTTGCCTTCAGAACTGCCTTAATCCTTCGTGGCACAGATTCAACAAGGTACTGGAAACATTCCTCAGAGAGTTTGGTCCATATTGACATGATAGCATCACGCAGTTGCTGCAGATTTGTCGGCTGCACATCCATGATGCGAATCTCCCGTTCCACCACATCCCAAAGGTGCTCTATTGGATTGAGATCTGGTGACTGTGGAGGCCATTTGAGTACAGTGAACTCATTGTCATGTTCAAGAAACCAGTCTGAGATGATTCGCGCTTTATGACATGGCGCGTTATCGTGCTGGAAGTAGCCATCAGAAGATGGGTACACTGTGGTCATAAAGGGATGGACATGGTCAGCAACAATACTCAGGTAGTCTGTGGCTTTGACACGATGCTCAATTGGTACTAAATAAGCCCAAAGTGTGCCAGGAAAATATCCCCCACACCATTACACCACCACCACCAGCCTGAACCGTTGATACAAGGCAGGATGGATCCATGCTTTCATGTTGTTGACGCCAAATCTGACCCTACCATCCGAATGTCGCAGCAGAAATGGAGACTCATCAGACCAGGCAACGTTTTTCCAATCTTCGATTGTCCAATTTTGGTGAGCCTGTGCGAATTGTAGCCTCAGTTTCCTGTTCTTAGCTGACAGGAGTGGCACCCGGTGTGGTCTTCTGCTGCTGTAGCCCATCCGCCTCAAGGTTCGACGTGTTGTGCATTCAGAGATGCTCTTCTGCATACCTCTGTTGTAACGAGTGGTCATTTGAGTTACAGTTGCCTTTCTATCAGCTCGAACCAGTCTGGCCATTCTCCTCTGACCTCTAGCATCAACAAGGCATTTGCGCCCACAGAACTGCCGCTCACTGGATATTTTCTCTTTTTCGGACCATTCTCTGTAAACCCTAGAGATGGTTGTGCGTGAAAATCCCAGTAGATCAGCAGTCTCTGAAATACTCAGACCAGCCCGTCTGGCACCAACAACCATGCCACGTTCAAAGTCACTTAAATCACCTTTCTTCCCCATTCTGATGCTCGGTTTGAACTGCAGCAGATGGTCCTGACCATGTCTACATGCCTAAATGCATTGAGTTGCTGCCATGTGATTGGCTGATTAGAAATTTGCGTTAACGAGCAGTTGGACAGGTGTACCTAATAAAGTGGCCGGTGAGTGTATATATATATATATATATATATATATATATATTAGAGATGGGCATAGATTAAAATATTTAATCTAGATTAATCTAGATTAAGCTTGAAATTAATCTAGGTTAATCTAGATTAACGTGGCTCCTTTGAATGATGTCGAAGGTGTCCATAATATGTTTTTGCTACCTAAATAATGACTTATATTACCTAAATAATGACTTATATTGCCTAAATAATGACTAAAAGTGGGTCTGCGCGATTGTTGAGCGGGGGGGGGGGGGGGGGGGGGGGGGGGTGCTACCGGAGCTTTTTGTTGAACGGAAGGTGCTACCGGAGCCTTCAGTTGCCGAATTGTTGAGCGGGGGGTGGGGGGGTGCTACCGGAGGATTTCGGTTTGCGTTAATATATTATATAATAATAATAATCGCCGTTATCGGCCCATCACTAATATATATGAATATATACTGTATAGTAGTATATATTCATTCACATAGATCATAATGAAATTTTGATTTCCTTTATAGTGTAGAGGAATGAGGAGACAAAATAACTGCCACAGCTCATTGTTGCACCTCCTTACAAAACATAGTTTGCATCACTTCCTGGAAGACAGTAAATTGACAATGTAATGGTGAATAAGGGGGAAAAAAAGACCTCAATGAATGCAATACCTCTTACTCAATCCTAACAAACCTGTTCCAAAATGACACTACCACCACGGTTACTATCAGTAGTGAGTTTTTGTCCTGTAAAGTGATTGACTAACAACTGAAGGAAGACTAACTCACCTTTCTAGAGGAACACAGAGCGGCAACTGCAAATGCAGCAACCATTATGGAGACAATGAACACCACAATGGACAAAACCAGCATGATTATTTCTGTGTTTCTCTGAGAAAAGAATCAGAAAAACACAGTAATTAGAGCTTCAGCCAAAAATCTGTTCAGTGGACAATAAAATTTGAAAACCCCCCAAAAAACATAGGTAGAATATGATTACATAGCAAACAACACAAGAGTTAACATGTCTTACCAAATGTTGGCCACCTCTGCTACTGGGAGGATACACAAATAGTACACTAGCAAAGAAATGTAAAACACTACCGGCGACAGCCGATAAAGCCGCCAGCACATTCATCCCCAATGTACCCCACACCTAAAAACAAACAAGTAATACAGGTTACAACAACTAAAAACGACAAAAATGAAATCGATATTACATATTACTATAAAATAGGCCTCTAGAGTGCTGAAGACGGTACTGTATGAGAATACGTAAGAGGACAACAGAAAGTAAGAGTCATTTCATCATAGTTGATACTCACCATGGCCTTGGTCAGTTTCTTGTCAGTAGCGATCGCCATGGCACCAGCAGGAATGTACTGAGTAGGGGAAAACATCACAGGGACTATTTTAACAACATGATGTTCTCCACTATTTTCTTTGATTCTGATTCACTGTTTAGGAACTATTTAATAGTGAATCATGTAGTGGCCATAGGGTGTTCGATGTCTCATTCAAATCTAAATAAACTGTTATAACAAAATACTGTGTGCTGATTATACATACATCCAGCCATGTCAATTCAAAAACGTATAAAAATATACGATATAATATAATTAATATATATATAATAAATAATTGTCATAGAAATGTTTGTACACAATACACAAATATATCAATGATAAAAAAAGATAGATTGATGCTTTTTTTCTATTATATAGGCTAGCTACTATAGCTGTGAGAATGCATTGAGATTTCACCTAAAATGTTACTTACAACAATGATTCCCCAGTAAAAGACTGCTGTTATCACAAAGTCAACGTCGACAGCCAAATAAATAATTGCTGTAAGCGTCATGAAGATCCCAATTGCTACTTCAATCGCCTGTTGGGAGACAACAGATATCAATGTTATTATCAATAATGATCAATGTGATCCAGATCCAGAAGATCTTTATTATCCCTTACAGGTGATTCTTATTGCAGCAAGCACACATAACAGGACAAAAACATAACACACAAGTACTCCTATCTACAGCAATAATAATGCCACAGTACAAGTTAATCAGAACTAAAATACAAATGTGTTTCCCATGCACCCTGTTGGAATCAATAAAGCAGGCACGTGCACAGCACCTGCCGTTTTGCCCTCAGTCAAAATGTTAATTGTATTTAATGTTTTCTTTATTTGTTATTGATAGTTGATATTCTATCAACTATAAAGAGGGAAATGTATAGTAGTATCCAGGAATAAATACACCGGTATTCAAATGGTTTTGTCTCCAATCAACGTCGCAAATTCCGACATTACCAACTCATGAAAGCAATTCAGCCTCAGTTCAGTTACAGTGAGTAATATCTGTTGACGTTGAGGATAGAGAGAAATAGTTTGGACGGAGACGATGAACTATTTAACCCTTGGGCATGGTTTATTTTTCTCATTACCACGTATACATCCTTACGCTCAGCTGAGCTGACTTAGAAAACCCATAAAACATCTTGAACATGTGCATCAGGTGAACACACCCTCATTAACATATGACGCAAGTCTGCGTCCTTACATAGCGCCTCACAGTGGTACAATAGTAATACTGCATCCCTTCTGTGAACTTGGGTACAGAATAGACACAATCTATATAAATAACAACTGAGGACATATTTAAACATTTCGCTTAACAATATCACTCAGGTTGATATGCACTGTTTTAATTATCATACCAAGATTAAACAACACTAACTTTCTATGTTATATATCCCTTTAAAAACTACGAAGTAGATCAGTAGGACATTGTAATTGCGTCATTAGGCTACTAACCTCGGTACTCGCGACCAAGCAATCTTTTCTAATTATCATTAAAACGACGTCATGCCGGACAATTTACGAATTTGCAATTCATTTCTGAAGCAGTTACGTTTTGCATAGTTTTGGTAGTTTAGTGATTAGTCACCCCCTTTTCTTCATAGCCAGTTTTCTTAAAACGTGATGTTGGCATGGCATGTCGCTGTGTGTGTGTGTGTGTGTGTGTGTGTGTGTGTGTTTGAAGATAATAAAATGCTGTGGTTTCTTTTCCTCTGTGTGATGCTGATTTTTTTTTTACTAAAAAAAACTAAACTGTTCAGTAGTGTTCCCATGTGTTATTTACAGAATATATGCAGTGACACAAAATAATACAGAACATGAACCCCCAAATTCATCTATCAAGCATGTCAGACGTAGTGTGTGACTGTGGATGCGATAAATTACATGTCAACATACATCGTTTGTGTGTGTGTGTGTGTGTGTGTGTAAAAGCTCTTACTCCAAGTATTGTGGGTTTCGACCGCTGGAACTTCCTGAGGCCGACTGTTTGTTCCTCCTGGGAAGAAGCAGAATGTCCTCCTGCTCCCACTCCGCTCTCCATCCTCAAATAAGGGCTTTCACTGTCCACTATCTTCACAGACATCATCACATCTAAAGTGTGCCCAGCTCTGAAATTCACACTTGTCTTATATTATATTGAATGATATCTCCTTCTTACCCGCAGAACTTAAAATACACGCGACTGATGCAAAACGTGGATGTTTAAATACACATGCCTCTCCCTTTTTTGCGTAATCCGCGAAATGACGCGATTGCGTTATTCCTGTGAGCCAGGAGGTGTGGTCATTTGAGACAGAAACAACTCTGCAGCAGAAGACTGTAAAGGGCTCAAACTTTCAGTTTTACAGTCGGCCTTAACTTAAACTTAAACGTGGCTTTGTATATTGTTTTGTTCTTCATATATCCCACATTTAGGCTACAGTCATGACGCTCGACGTAAACTCGTATACTTCATGTCCTTAACCGCTACGCAGTTGGCAATGCTGATCGGCATGGCTGAGTCATCATTTACGTAATATATTCCCAAACAGCGAAGGGGTGACAGACCGGGATGTAGCTCTCAGTCAGTACACTGACACACAGGATGTGACCACCTAGCCTGGCAAGCCAGACCCACATCAGAAAGACGTAAGGTCTGGCGCAGCTCCATTGGCAGTGTGGGCGGGATAAACGGTTGTCTTTCAAGTTCCCTCTGCACGCTGATGAGCTTAGTGCGTTGCGGTGGAGATGTAATCGAACTCTCATCAGACACATTTTATCTTTAGCCTTGTAGGCATATTTATTGTATCGACAGTTGGGAGTAACGTAACTGCGCTGCCCTCTCCTCGGCATCACCACATGGAAAATAACTGAGACACCGGAACAGGTAGTGTAGGTGTCAGGTAACACAGAGGTAAAGTCAACACTGCCCTCTACTGGACACGATGAGTAAGGGCGTACAACAGTACTACACTTAACACACGCAATAGAGCGTAACAGTGACCGCCCCTTTTTAACAGCTCCGGTGCCGGAAGTAAATTTCCCATGCATTTATCTCGTCCACTTTTCGTATAATCCTTATAAAAAGAGTATTAAGACTTGAACCAAGCCGATCGTTCGTTGTGGTAGTCGTGACCATATTATGTTTGATTCGGGCATAAAAAGAATTTGGAAAATGGAAGAAAAGCCAAAGGTACTTTATTTTGTTGACCGAGTGAGGAACTACTCATCCCGAATCAAACATAATATGGTCACGACTACCATAACGAACGATTGGCTTGGTTCAAGTCTTAATACTCTTTTTATAAGGATTATACGAAAAGTGGACGAGATAAATGCATGGGAAATTTACTTCCGGCACCGGAGCTGTTAAAAAGGGGCGGTCACTGTTACGCTCTATAGGATAGCGCTACAACCAATCAGAGCAACGAAATGGTGACGTAGTCAGAGCGACGGCTCCGACTACGTAATTAATCAAAACTCCGAATACATATTTCTTTTCGAGGAAAGACTTAAGTGCTTGAGTTCTTTTCTCAAATAAAATGTTAACTTCAAGTCTTGAAGAGTCGCGGCCAAAGCCGAGTCGAAAGACAACCGTTCGCCAGCAGCAGCAGCCATTTTACCTCTAACACGGAACGTCGCAACTCTGTCGTCATGGTAGCCTGGCTTCCGACTCCGCCCTCACGCTGTGATTGGTCTGACATACTTGGTGTTTCCAGCACCAAAAAGCGACGGAGCCGTGCTAGACCTACCTAGCTGCCAAATAAATTTGCTGCCGCTAGG
>JAOPHQ010005124.1:0-80000 GCA_030340625.1 Merluccius polli
GTCCTTAGACCTTCAGCTCTGTTGCAGCAAGCCAGTCCATTGTATCATTGTCTAGGTCAGTTAGGCCCTGATCACCATTTGGTGGCCGGTATATGGGGCAGCTGGTCAGCACGTGTTCCACAGTCTGTGATGGATCCCCACATTCACAGTGGGCACTATCTGCAAGACCCCACTTCTGCATTGTCGCACCAAAACGTCCAACTCCTGTCCTCAGGCGGTTGAGAATATTCCACTCCTTGCGGGGCAGGTCCTGGCCAGGAACATCGGTCGGATCCTGGATGTAGCGGTGGAGCCTGGATGGTTCTGCTGCCTTCCATTGGTCCCTCCATCTGGCCTTCACCCAGGATTCCTTCGATGTGTCAGCTGGTGTTCTGCAGAGCAGTTCCTGGGCCTGTATGGCAAAAGGGTGACGAGACTTGAGGCGTGAACGTTGTGGTGTTTCCATGACGACCTTGTGGAGGAGATGGGATTCGCTCAACTGTGCCTTCCGGGCAAGAGCTAGTGTGGCTGCTTCTCGCCTGATCTCTGCGGGGGCGATTCCGGCAAGCACTGGCAGTTGGTTGGTTGGGGTGGCGCGTAAGCATCCGGAGATAGTCCGTAGGGCGCTGTTGAGAGCAGCGTCCAGCTTTGGGACATGGGGGCTACGGCTCCAGACTGGGGCACAGTACTCAGCGGCAGGGAAGACCAGGGCCTCGGTTGAGATACGCAGTGTCTTTGTGGAGGCTCCCCACGTGGTTCCGGCTAGACGCCGTATCAGCGCTGCACGGGCGGTGGTCTTTCCTTTGACACTGTCCAGGTGTTGTTTAAAGGACAGTGTTCTGTCGAGCTTCACTCCAAGGTATGTCGGGGAGGACTGGGACTGTAGCCGGGCGTCGTCAACCATGATGTTAATTTCACGGGTTGCTTCCCTGTTGTAGAGGTGGAACATTGTTGCTACAGTCTTCTCCACACTGAGCTTGAGGCGCCAGTCCTTCAGGTAGGAGGACAGGATGTTCATGTCCTCTGAAAGGCCTTCCTCTACTGCTTCCCAGGATGGTTTGCTGAGCAGGGTTGCCAGGTCGTCTGCATAGCCATACTTCCTTGATGTTGTTATGGGTAGGTCGTGGATGTAGATGTTAAATAACATCGGTGCCAGCACAGAGCCCTGTGGGACACCGTTCCTGAGCCTTCTCACCCTACTGCTTTGGCTATTGCTGGTGTGGAGCTGAAAGCTGCGGTTGCTCAGCATCTCCATAATGAAGCTCACCATGTGTTTGTCTGGGATGGTCTCCAGAAGCTTCATGTGTAGCCCGCGCAGCCAGACAGTGTCGTAGGCAGCTGTGAGGTCCAAGAAGACGGCACCAGCCTTCTCACCTGCCTGGAAGCTGTTCTCTATGTCATGGCACAGAAGGGTCACCTGATCCGTTGTCGACATACCGCTTCGAAAGCCAGCTTGTTCTTTGGGGAGCTGGGGGTCGATCACTGGGGTGAGGCTTCCTGGTCAAATTTGATTGGCTGTTGCGGCCAAACGGTTTTGAATTTGAAAAATCTGTTCGATAGCTTTTGTGAGGCATGGTCTGATCAACATATGTGCCAAGTTTGGAGATGATTAGACAAAATGTGTGATGTGTGAAACATTTTGAAGGTTTTTAACATAAACCAAGATGGCGGAAAATCCATCATGGCGCAAAATGACGTCATAGGGTGCGTTGAACTCGGCTTGGCCCAAGGATTCCAATGATACCTTGTTTGTGAATATTGGATGAATGGGTCAAAAGTTATAAACATGAATGCATGTCCAACTTTGACCTGTTGGTGGCGCTAGAGCTCATGGGCTAGCGACCTTAAATTTGCTGTGAGGGCTTATGGGACTGTCCTGAATCAGTGTGCCAAATTTCACAACTTTTCACCATGGGGTTCTATGGGCTGCCATAGACTCCCATGGCAGGATAATAATAATAGGAAACAATACGAAAACAATGGGTGCTTCGCAGCTTCGCTGCTACGCCCAAGGGCGTAGATTTGCGTGGGGACCGAAGGACATGTCCCCACCAATATTCAATAACGACTGAAATGTCCCCACCAATATTGAGGCAAATGGAAAAAAGCGCCTTGCGCGTTACACAAAGGGTTAAATAAATTTCGACGTCTGTAATCTAGGTACCGCCTCCAAAAATACGTCTTGAGGGTCTGGTCTGGTCAGGTCTGTTTTTTTATTGGCTTAGCTCCCTGTATCAAACTATATAGGATACTCCCCCTCAACACTGCCTGTATACTGACGATTCCCAATACCTTAGAGGCGCGTTCACTAAACCTTACCACTGTAGGCCTACTTTAGCCAATCGGTAATAGGGTAGGGGCTGGTCTTGGGTTTTGGCCAATCAGATTAATTCAGCAGTCACTCCACGTGCGAATGTGATGGATACAATTCTAAATGTACGTGTCCGATTTTAATAAAAAGTGGATGTCTCCTTGTTCATGCCCTTTAGTCAATGGTAAGGCTACTAATCAATTCCTAGTTACTTTTGAGTATTATATTGCCACCGACTGACCTTTCTTGGTAGAGCTGTAGTATCCGTAGTCTCAGTAGCCTATGCTATACAAGCAATACGTATGCTAAGTGACTAGTTAAAAGCAGGGATGAATTTCTGAACAAGCCTACCAGGCTCAGGGTCCCAAGAGCTCTGGTGCTTTACATAAAGATGCCACAGTGATATAGGCTTGTATTGGGTTTGTGCATGTCATGTGTGAATAATGTCCATTTATATCCAAAAAAAGTAATCAGAATTGCCAGATAATTACGTTGTTATATCTTGGCTTAGGGGGTAGGGTTAACCCCCCCCCCCCCCCCCCTTTTTTTTTTTTTACTATCACCCCTGTAGTAGTGTCCCCACCAAAGCTCAGACCAAACCTACGCCCTTGGCTACGCCCCCAATAATAATAATAATAGGAAACAATACGAAAACAATGGGTGCTTCGCAGCTTCGCTGCTAGGCCCCCAATAATAGGAAAACTAACGAAAACAATGGGTGTCTGCAGCTTCGCTGCTTGACCCCCAATAATAAGAAAAGCTACTAACACAATGGGTGCTTCGCTGCTAGGCCCCCAATAATAGGAAACAATACAAAAACAATGGGTGCTTCGCAGCTTCGCTGCTAGGCCCCCAATAATAAGAAAAGGTAGAAAAACAATGGGTTCCCTGTAGCTTCGCTACATGGGCCCCAATAATAAGAAAAGCTACTAACACAATGGGTGCTTCGCAGCTTCGCTGCTAGGCCCCCAATAATAATAATAATAATAACAAAAGCTACTAACACAATGGGTGCTTCGCAGCTTCGCTGCTAGGCCCCCAATAATAATAATAGGAAACAATACAAAAACAATGGGTGCTTCGCAGCTTCGCTGCTAGGCCCCCAATAATAATAGGAAACAATACAAAAACAATGGGTGCTTCGCAGCTTCGCTGCTAGGCCCCCAATAAGAAAAGCTACTAACACAATGGGTGCTTCGCAGCTTCGCTGCTAGGCCCCCAATAATAGGAAACAGTACGAAAACAATGGGTGTCTGCAGCTTCGCTGCTTGACCCCCAATAATAATAGGAAACAGTACGAAAACAATGGGTGTCTGCAGCTTTGCTGCTTGACCCCCAATAATAGGAAAACGTACGAAAACAATGGGTGTCTGCAGCTTCGCTGCTTGACCCCCAATAATAGGAAAACTTACGAAAACAATGGGTGTCTGCAGCTTCGCTGCTTGACCCCCAATAATAATAAGAAAAGGTAGACAAACAATGGGTTCCCTGTAGCTTCGCTACATGGGCCCCAATAAGAAAAGGTAGAAAAACAATGGGTTCCCTGTAGCTTTGCTACATGGGCCCCAATAATAAGAAAAGGTAGAAAAACAATGGGTTCCCTGCAGCTTCGCTGCATGGGTCCCAATAATAATAATAAGAAGAAGAAGAAAAGGTAGAAAAACAATGGGTTCCCTGTAGCTTCGCTACATGGGCCCCAATAAGAAAAGGTAGAAAAACAATGGGTTCCCTGTAGCTTCGCTACATGGGCCCCAACACGTATTATGAGAACACATGTCTTTGTGAGTCAACTCAAGTCCAGGCATACAATTTTGAGGTAGTTATGGTCAGATAGGCCTTCATTTTGTCCCCAAAATATAGATGACATGGTGTGACACTATGAAGATATTTAAATGGTAATTATTTATATATACCGCCACGGTGTGTGTGGCGCAACTACAACTTTTTACCACTACAACATATTTTTACAAGGACACAATTGTTTTACAAGGTCACAACTTTTGTTTTACAAATGCCCAAAATATTTTTCTGAGTACAAAATTGCTAAAGGTGCGCCACCTTTAGCATGTGTATGTGTGTTGTTGCATTCAACACTGTTGCAGAGTACAGGCTGAAAAGCCTGTACTCACCTTCGCAGGCCAGTCCCTACATCGGGTCCTGGGCCTCCTCGGGATCTGCAGACTGCACAGACGAAGAGCCATGAAGAACACCATGGAAGCTGCGGAGAAGGCTTCACGGTGGCTCTAGTTGAAGAGGGGTGATGCGTGGCGTAGTGCGCTACCTGGACACAAGTCACTCAACTGATCCCTGAGGCACGGGAGAGCAAGGGGGACCTGGCAGTGCTGTGGCTTGACTTTGTCAACACATATGGATCAATACCACACAAGCTAGTGGAGCTGGCCCTGAGCAGATACCACCTCTCGGAGAAGATACGGAATCTCATTGACTATTATAACAACTTTAGTCTAAGGGTGTCCTCCAGGACCTCAACATCAGAGTGGCTTAGCCTAGAGAAGGGCATCATCACCAGCTGCACAATCTCTGTGTCCCTGTTTGCATTGGCCATGAATATGCTTGTGAAGTCGGCGGAAGTTGAGTGCAGAGGTCCGCTGTCCAGATCTGGCACCCGGCAACCCCCGATTAGAGCATTTATGGACGACCTCACGGTAACTACAACATCAGTGCCAGGGTGCAGGTGGCTTCTCCAAGGTCTAGATCAGCTTATTACATGGGCAAGAATGAGGAGGCTGCAAAGTCCAGGTCCTTGGTCTTGAGGAAAGGAAAAGTGGCTGACTGGTTCCGCTTCACCCTGAGGGACACTCAGATTCCATCTGTGTCAGAAAAGCCAGTGAAAAGCCTGGGGAAGCTCTTCACTAGCGACCTCAAGGATACCACTGCATGCCAAGGTACCAGCAATGACCTCGACAGGTGGCTCTTGGCTGTGGACAAGTCAGGGCTTCCTGGAAGGTTTAAGGCCTGGATCTATCAACATGGCATTCTGCCTCGTCTCCTCTGGACACTGCTGATCTACGAAGTCCCGATCACCACCGTAGAGGGCTTTGAGAGGAAGGTGAACCGGTTCCTACGCAGGTGGCTGGGCCTGCCACGGAGCTTAAGCAGCATTGCACTCTTTGTGCATAACAACAAGCTGCCTCTTCCATTCAGCAGTCTGGTGGAGGAGTTCAAGGTCACCCGAGCCAGAGTAGTCCTGCTCTACAGAGACTCTGCCGACATCAAGGTCTCCTCAGCAGGTGTAGAAGTCAGGACAGGACGAAAGTGGTGTGCCCAGGAGGCAATGGAACAAGCAGAGGCAAGGTTGCGGCACAACATCCTGGTGGGCACAGTGGCTACTGGGCGGGCTGGGCTGGGTAGCAACCCAAAACCTAGCTACAGTTAAGCCAGTGGAAAGGAGAAGCGTAAGCTGATCCAGGAGGAGGTACGGGCTGAGGTGGAGGAAGCCCGATTCAGTAGAATGGTGGGCATGTCCAAGCAGGGGGCCTGGACCAAGTGGGAGCATACAACTGGCCGTAAGATCACCTGGGCAGAACTCTGGAAGGTGGAGCCACACCACTTCAGGTTCCTTGTCCAGTCAGTGTATGACGTCCTCCTGAGCCCTGCCAGCCTGTTCACCTGGGGCCTGGTGGACTCACCCGCGTGCCAACTCTGCCAGAAGAGGGGATCTTTAGAACATATCCTCAGCTGCTGTGCAAAGGCCTTGGGAGATGGTCGGTATCGGTGGCGTCACGACCAGGTTCTGCGGGCGGTAGCAGACACTATCTGCACTGGCATTAACAACAGCAAGTGGCAACACCCCGCCAAGTGTGCCATCCCCTTCGTCCAAGCAGGCGAGAAGTCTCAGCCCCCAAAGAAGACCCAGGGGGGCCTGCTGGAATCAGCAAGGGACTGGCAGCTACTGGTGGACCTTGACAGACAGTTGAGATTCCCAGACACCATCGCAGCAACACTCTGGCCAGACTTGGTCTTGATGTCCAGGGCAAGCAAGCAGGTGGTACTACTGGAGCTAACTGCCCCCTGGGAAGATCGGATGGAGGAAGCACATGAGTGGAAGAAGGCAAAGTATGCTGACCTGGTGGCTGAGTGTCGGAGGAATGGGTGGAAGGCCCGCTGTGAGCCCATTGAAGTGGGTTGCAGGGGCTTCGCAGGCCAGTACCTACATCGGGGTCCTGGGACTCCTTTGGATCTGCGGACTGCACAGACAAAGAGCCATGAAGAACACCATGGAAGCTGCGGAGAAGGCTCTGGTTGAAGAGGGGGGATGCGTGGCGTAGTGCGCTACCTGGACACAAGTCGGGGCCTGATCACCCCCGGCTGGGTCACCCGGGTGAGGGTGTCTGATGTAAGACCCGAAACACCCCTTGACCCCAGTTACATCACTGAAGATGTGTCCAGGTTGCACAAGCTGGAGCAGACCAGGACCCTGCAACAGACCATTATCACACAGAGGTACCACCACCACCACACCAGTATTACACAGAGGTACCACCACCACCACCACACCAGTATCTCACAGAGGTACTGTGTGAGTATGTGTACTGTGTAAGTAAGTGTTGTTGTTTTAACGTGTGTGTGTGTGTGTGTGTGTGTGTGTGTGTGTGTGCGTGTGTGTGTGTGTATGCATGTGTTTGTGCGTTCTACAGAAATGAGGAGCTCCACCAGGCCATGGTGAAGGTGGGTCAGCTGTGTGAAGAGCTGGACTGTGTGAAGCATCACAAGACAAAGGGAGAACTCCCAGGTACAACTACTCATGATCTGCTGCTACATATCTATGCAATACTCAATTCAACTCCATTCAAAATACCTTTATTGGCATGGAAAATAAAAATGTACATTGTCAGAAGAAGTTTACAAATAATACTATTTTTGTAGATAGTTTAGACCTCCCTCCCTGTTCATCATTTCCTACTTCTTACCCCAGTTGAAAAAGTCCCTGGAGGACCAGGTCTGGTGACCTGTCCAGGGCCAACCGGGAGCTGCGGCAGCGGATGTCAGCGTTTGTATCAGAGAGCAGAAAAGCCAGCTCAGGCAGGAGAGGAGTGCCTCTCTGGGCAGTGTCAAGGTAATGCATATGCTGTGTTCCATTTGCCTCAATTGTGCCCTATCTAGTGCATTATCTCTGGGTGTCACCATTTTGTAATGCACACCCCTAATACCCATAATGCACAGTAAAATAAGTGTACAACTGATGCACGCTTATTTCCCGGTTTTCATTGCCATCGGATTCTTGCAATAGATATGGTTGGCACATACAGGTTCATAATGCAAATGAGTGTTCATTTTGTCTCACAACAACAGAAGAAGTTTATTCATTTCAAATGGAATGCTCCGTAATCAGTTGTGTTTCATATGCAATGTCTTTGCTTTGCGTTGCTATTCAAGTAACCCATGCATTGGATATATTTTACTTTGAGAAATACCCCCCCATTTCCCTCCATAATTGTTTGGCCAGCAGAGCACAGCCAATAAAAGTGACACAAGAAAGACTGGAAATCAATGATAGACTAGTAGGCTCCTATCCAAATACACTACTCTACATACTGGGTAGTGTGATTTGCCTTCTTTTTAAATCACAGTAATCTCCACTCATGTATACAGTAAAGCAAGCCATGGTGAAAATCCTCAACAAGGATAGAAAACGAATGCGAGGACATTGGCTTGCATCACGGCAATTCAGGGGTAGTGTGTGTAATGAATAAGACAATTAATATAAGTGTTCTGTGTCCATGTTTAAATAATCTAAACGAAGAGTTGACCTGTGTGTTGCTTTACACCTGTCATCAGGGCTAATCCACTGCGACATTATATCTGTATTGCTTTTCTTTTGTGTGTTAACCAATTGATGTCCGTCCGTAACTGGATGCGACACACATGCACGTGTGTAAATCCACGTGCACATGCACGTGAAAATGCGCATTCATTGCATTTGAGTAGGCTACAATTGTGTATGCCCCACCACAAAATAGTACAGTCAAAATATCTCTGGCGTCGCCACTGCTCCTTATTGGTAGAAGGAAGTAATAGAATATGTATATTTACAGTATGTTCTACTGGAACATAAATATACATTAGAAGTTAGACTGACCATAAAAAGTGAACATGGCAGGCAATACACACATGCATGTGTGTGTGGGTTATATTGGATGTTTTAAGGAAAGGGGTAATAAATCCAATGTCGGTGTTCAATTGTATGCAGGCCAAAGACACTGTCGGGGTTAGAGGAAATGGCTAGATATGATGAAATCATAGTTACAAAATATGGTGTGGGGATTTTAAATGCACATAGTGGCATGCAATGATGAAAATGGAGTGGTGATGGAGCAATGAATGGATATAAGGGAATTGGTCTGTCTAAAATTATGAAGGATAGATGTTGCATGAGGATCACCCTGTCTTGATCTGACACTGGTTTCACATTAACCATCTGTCAATTATGAATGGACGGTACAAGATGATACAACGATAGGGAGTGATTATGCCCCAGTGTTGACCGAAATGGAAATAGACATAAGTGAAGAGGGCAATCATAAAGCTATGGACTATGGCCGTGGATAATTGTGATACAGAGTCATTGTATCTGTAGTGATGGCTGCAGCTACTGAAGTCCTACCTGTGGTCAAGAGTCACAAAGTTGTGCCAGTTGTGCTCTGTACATTTCACTAAATACACATTTTGATAACATATTAGGCCTACATCATGTTTTAAGTAGGCCAACTCATATTATTTTCTCTGGACAGTGGTTTACAATTGAGGCTATTCACTAGATTAAAAAAAACATGCAGATTGAAATACCTTGTATATGTGGAGACCTTGTTGTATGTCTTTACACATAGCCTAGAAGCGTTGGCCCCATTAAACTGCCTTTTTCCGTGTGGTAACTTGGACCGGTAAATATATAAAAACACAAATGACCACTAGATGGCGAATTTGACCGCATTGTATGCCGCAGCCTACAGTCGATAGTATTTGCCCTTTATATGTATGGGTTGCAACTCTATATACTATAGCTTTTATTCTGCAGTAGTGCAGTTGGTTTAACTAAATAATACACATTTAAGGAGTTTTTTGTTAAATATCTGAAATTACTTAAGGGCTTATGAATACATGCTGCAAATGTCTCTCCTTTCGGTCATCTTAAATCATACTTCTCCACCTAATTACCATAAATACATTATATTCACTTTTGAGTGCACGCCCTATTGCATAGGCCATGGATAGTTAGAATTGTCCAATTTCACAAGGGGTCTTTGGAATTTACCTTCTGGATCAGTAATGCATGTTATTGTGAGATTGACTGAATACAAGCCAAAGTGTCTAACCTCAATCACATATATAGTTTTTCTCGTTTGCTTGAACACAAAAACTGGTTCCTGTAAAACCCATACCCTTACGTCATTCCAAAAACACATACATTTCCCATAACCGTAAACACTATTAACCTGTTTTCACACGTTTCAATATTCTTTAAAACTCTTTCTGCAAAACCTTACACAAAAGTTTCCAAATAAATCATTCATTGCATGATATGTTCATTCAGCAAACACATGCAATATAATTAACTCAAGTTCACATGGTTAGGGTTAGCGTTAGGGTTAGGGTTTACAGCATATACAGTAGTATTCCCTTATCCATTACTGTAATGTAAGGTATTTATTACAGTCATTTTGAATTTCCTGAAAGGGTTATCTGGATAGAAAGGTGAAGATAGAAAGGTGAAGAAGAGAAAGATGTGGTCTTTGAGTTTAGGTTGTGATGACTTAAGTTAATTATATTGAGGGCATGTGTTTGCTGAATGAACATATTGTGCAATGAAGGATTGATTTGGCCACTTTTGTCTAAGGTTTTTCAGAAACCAATTTGAATATTGAAACGTGTGGAAACGGGAAATGTGTGTGTGTTTTTGGGAATGACATAAGGGTATGGGTTTTTGTGCTGCAGGAGCCAGTTTTTGTGCTTAAGCAATCAAGAAAACATTTTAGTTAATCTATGTATGAGAAAAAATGACATGAAAACTGTAGTGCATTTTTGTGGGGTGTTTATTTCTCTAAATCTGGAGAAGGTGAAGCATGGAGGTCAGTTGTTTCAGGCAGCACCTGACCACACCATCCAATTAATACATCTGGAAGTGCAGAAGTTTACAAATGCTTGGAGGTAGTGCTTGGTTCACAAGGAAATATTTTGTTTCAAATTGAACATAACTATTGATTCAATGTTTGGTTTGCGACCATTTTTTCAGGAGAATCTACTAAGATATGTATCAATAGCAAGGCCTATCCCTGAACTTCCTGTTTGGAGAATAATGGTGTCTACACTGTGGAATCATGTTAGACAATGTGTGAATAGGCCCTTGGGTCCAAAATAGTGAACTTATCCGTTACGCCAAAGCATCATATTTCTGCTGAGTTGAGCTTAAGTGCAGGAGGAATTTTTGGGTGATTCTAGTAAGACATGAAATTCTATAAGAAACATAGGATAGCTTTTTTGAGTTTGTCATGCAGATGCAGCACTCCCAAGATCCAATCATTATATCATCAAATACTGAAGCCCCAAGAGGGAGCTTTCTGGAAAGAGCCGTTCAGCTCCAAAAGCACTTGTGGCTAAATGTTTGTCCCTTGTGAGCTCTTCGTAATAGTTTGTGTGCATTGGGTTTTGAGTCTATGTGTGTTAGGTTTTGAGTCTGTGTATATGTGTGTGTGTGGGGTGGGGTTCACTTTGCAGAGTGATGGCTATTGATGTTCCCAGTCTAATGCATAGCTGAAATTGTTTGGACTAGACAGCTGTGTGCTCTGAATGCATAATGGGTCTCACTGAACTGACCTAAGCTAGACAAATGTCTTTTGAATGTATGCCTGATTTGCATAATTGTGATTTCGCTTTTTAATTGTTACAAATGTGATGGTGGAAAAAAAGGATGTGCAAACTGGATGAACAGTGCACAGTAAGTTGGTCAGTCGGAGGAGCTCTCCTGTTGTACTCCTGACACATGAGCACCGTGTCAGCCATGTTTTGGGAGTGTGTTGAAATGGCATTAAGCAACACTGATGCAAGGCTGAGTAAGTTAGTGCAGAAGCAGTTGGAGTTGTAACATATTAGCAGATGGTTTGAACTTGGTTCAACAATGGCGCTAGTTTTTAAGTTAGTTTACATGTGATTCAGTCAGACATCTCATTATACATAATTTTATAATCTATACATTCATGTTAAAATAAAGGTTTTAAAGACCTTTTAGACCCTCGCAAAATGCAAAGAAAGAATGCAAACAGCCAGTTGCATCACATGGATACATTCCAGTCCTTGAGGCATTATGCCCATATTTTCTCTTTACACTTAGTTCCATTCAGTGTTTTTAATCCAGGTTTGCAGTGGCTTTCTGTATTTTGAGTGGTTAAAAAGTAGCAACACATTGGCATATCATATATCTAGCAGGGAAAAGCGTAGCCAAAATGACTGGAAATATATATTTACCATAGATGTCTATTATCTTACTTCTTATTCTTATTTGTCTTAATATATACAAATATGAAAGGGAGACAAACCCACTATTTGTACTTGCAAATATATTTTTTATAGCACAGCATGGTGTGCATGAGTGGGTGGATCATACCATGTACATTACTCACCAAAGCAATGTTTAGTAGTGACCGTTTAGGTAGGTACTGTACTCAGTACAAACTGGTCCGTGTTTCTGGTTCAGCAATCAGAGAGATGGGCCTCCACTGCCCAGCGCAAGCAGGAGCTGGCTCACATTGACACACACACACACACACACACACACACACACACACACACACACACACACACACACACACACACACACACACACACACACACACACACACACACACTTGTAAGCGCATGCAGGCTCATAAACTAAAGCACACAGTAAAACTGAACAGAAATAAAATGGAGCACAGCGATCCCACATTTTTATTGAAAGAAACAGAGGAACACACGTGGCAGAGAGGAACTAGGGGTGAAGTATACGTAGCAGCTGGACCATGACCATGTTGCTGTTGTCTTCTCAGAGTTATAGGGTTGTATTGGGAATGGTTGCTTGTTGAACACTGGTAAATATAATTTGTTTGTACATACAAACTTTGGTGCACATATCTGTGAACAATCGACTCTCCAGCTGTACAGAGGTTTATATTTTTGTGTTTTAATACAGTAAATCCTTCATATAAAAGTAAACTTGTTTTTTATTCTTTCAACAGCGGCTGTGTACAAATGTTTTTGTTTTCCCATCAGAATTGTATGTAGATATATTTGAACCAGAGGGGGGTTGAGGTTGTGGTTTGGTGGTATGTGGCCGATGATATAAAGCTCACACTCCTATATTTCCCAGTAGCGTTCTTGGGGAAACATGGAGCGCAACAATGATAGCCCAGGATTGGCTATTGATCAGCAAAATATGTGCTGCCAAGTCAAAAGAATATCCAGTTGGGCCAAATCGTCCATGAGCACATTTGAGGGGAGTATCGCTTCGATGCTAGAAACGGTGAAGTTTAAACACAAGAGGGTGCTGTGGAGCCAGAGTCCTGGCAGACTTGTAGACTTGAATCCACTATCTATCCATACTTATAGGACATATTTTATGAAGGAATGTCCAAAGAAATGAATGGATGTGTGTATGAATGTAAATCCTGAGAAAAATGGTTTTCGATAAATTACCCTCATAAAACAAAACACAATCAATCCTTAAAGATGTACAGATGCTGACTGTCAGGGATTCAGATGAAGGTAAATTATACAAACACATGGCCAGGATTTGGCAAATGTTTCTCTTCATTCCCTCCCTAGACATACACTCACCGGCCACTTTATTAGGTACACCTGTCCAACTGCTCGTTAACGCAAATTTCTAATCAGCCAATCACATGGCAGCAACTCAATGCATTTAGGCATGTAGACATGGTCAGGACGATCTGCTGCAGTTCAAACCGAGCATCAGAATGGGGAAGAAAGGTGATTTAAGTGACTTTGAACGTGGCATGGTTGTTGGTGCCAGACGGGCTGGTCTGAGTATTTCAGAGACTGCTGATCTACTGGGATTTTCACGCACAACCATCTCTAGGGTTTACAGAGAATGGTCCGAAAAAGAGAAAATATCCAGTGAGCGGCAGTTCTGTGGGCGCAAATGCCTTGTTGATGCTAGAGGTCAGAGGAGAATGGCCAGACTGGTTCGAGCTGATAGAAAGGCAACTGTAACTCAAATAACCACTCGTTACAACAGAGGTATGCAGAAGAGCATCTCTGAATGCACAACACGTCGAACCTTGAGGCGGATGGGCTACAGCAGCAGAAGACCACACCGGGTGCCACTCCTGTCAGCTAAGAACAGGAAACTGAGGCTACAATTCGCACAGGCTCACCAAAATTGGACAATCGAAGATTGGAAAAACGTTGCCTGGTCTGATGAGTCTCGATTTCTGCTGCGACATTCGGATGGTAGGGTCAGAATTTGGCGTCAACAACATGAAAGCATGGATCCATCCTGCCTTGTATCAACGGTTCAGGCTGGTGGTGGTGGTGTAATGGTGTGGGGGATATTTTCCTGGCACACTTTGGGCTTATTAGTACCAATTGAGCATCGTGTCAAAGCCACAGACTACCTGAGTATTGTTGCTGACCATGTCCATCCCTTTATGACCACAGTGTACCCATCTTCTGATGGCTACTTCCAGCAGGATAACGCGCCATGTCATAAAGCGCGAATCATCTCAGACTGGTTTCTTGAACATGACAATGAGTTCACTATACTCAAATGGCCTCCACAGTCACCAGATCTCAATCCAATAGAGCACCTTTGGGATGTGGTGGAACGGGAGATTCGCATCATGGATGTGCAGCCGACAAATCTGCAGCAACTGCGTGATGCTATCATGTCAATATGGACCAAACTCTCTGAGGAATGTTTCCAGTACCTTGTTGAATCTGTGGGGTCCAACCCGGTACTAGCAAGGTGTACCTAATAAAGTGGCCGGTGAGTGTATGTCACTGTTGCAAAAAACGACCACTTATTACAAAATAGAAAAGATGTATAGATACATATACAAGGCGTGCAGGGGAAGAAGTGCTGCTCATTTCATTTCATGTCACCTCAATCATTTTCAATTAGAAATCACAGAAATCCAATGCCCCCTATTGTGACTGATGATGTTGACGCTGGAGTAATTATTCGCCTTCCTAATCGAAAAACATCTCCTAAATAATAAGATAATTCACATGGAGGTGGACTGCTTCCTGGTGCAAGCAGAAACAGCTGAATGTAGAATATTATAAACTTGAAAGTATCCAACCTCCATACAAATAACATATATATTTGTATATCATTCTTAAAATACAAAAATAGATGATTTCAAAATAAATGTAAATCTAAACAATACAAAATATATATGATCAAATGACAACACACACACAATAACAGAAGTCACATTTCCCCAGAGTCGGGAGTGGGTGGGGGGGGTTGACTGAAGCATGGGTACTGTAACCAACGGACACGGATGTATAGAACACACTAACGCTTACCGCCACTGGCCCAGAACCATGCCAGCCTGTGCGTGTGTCGCTGTGGGATGATGAATCATGACTGAGGCACAACAGATGCAGAACAGGAACCCCTGACCGAACACAGCATGCGTGTGTACGGAGAAGGTGGCGGTAAAAGGTGTGGGGATGGTTGGGGGGTATGGTGGTTGTGGTGGGTGGGTGGGGGTCACCACACGGAGCACTTCTCTGCCGGGTGCATGGGGGATCCCTTCGGACAGTGGAACACACGGGAGAACTCGTCAAACTGGGACACACTGCCGATCACTCTGCCGAGAGAGGGGGGTATGTAAACGTTTAGGGGTCAGAGGTAGTCTAGGGATGGATGGTGAGTATGATGGGATAGCATTTGGTCAGCTCTGATCCATCCTACTACCGAAACATAATTTTCGATCTCTTACTCTGTGACAGTGGAAGTTCAATAATAATGACCAAAGGCGGACGTCCATTTATAACGGAACTGTGCTGACTTTCAGCATTGGATTAATTACAATAAAATTATTTACTTTCTAGTGATAATCTCTTTAGTTCTCTTTATTTGTTTGTTCTTCCATATAATATAGTTAAACAAACTTATTGAATTCAAAGCAAAAGTCACTATTAACTAATTAATTGAATTTATACCATGGCCCGGGTGAATCCTCAATTCTGATTGGCTGGAGAGGTGTGCATTATTTTTCGATAACATGCACAGCTATGATGTGTGACGTGTGTAACATAAGCAGTCTTATCAGCAATGTATGCGCTAAAACTTGTCATTTGCCGTTCGTTTACAGGCACACAAAAAGTAGTGCGAGCTAAAAGTTGTACTTTTGAGACAGGATTACCCCAAAATATGAATCAACACCCTTATATTTTAATTGATTCACAAGTGGCCATGGGATAAGCAGGATAATCCACTCCGAGGTGTGCATGTATCAAAAAATAATGGACTTCGCCTCCGCGAAGTCCATTATTTTTGTTTTAAGGGGTCCTTCGCCCCCGCGTCGTGCATTATATTTCGATACATACACACCTCATTGTGGATTATCCCTTACATAACACTTCCTGTAAATACAACCAATCTCAATATTCACTAATTATATACTAATAATATCAATATTAACGCTAAATATTCTAAATGGCTCCATCTTGTATTGTCTTGTAATTAATAATCTCTTTAATAATTCAATGTGCTCAATTGACAATGCACAAAGCTGTTTCGGCAGGAGCGGGAATTTCACTTCATATTTGTATCACATTGTTTTAAAGGAGCAAAGCACACGGAACGTGAATCGTGGTTGTAGTCCTACTTTTCTGCTCGCTTTAAATATGACTCAAATTGTGTGCGGAAATTCATTCAACATTTAGCGTCTGCCCCTACAAGGCTGTGCTTTGGATTCTACCCTACAAACATATGTAAAATACAAATTCAACTAAGAGTGTAATTAAAAATGGATCCAATGGATTTTTGCCTCCATTTATATTCTGACCCACAACCTTAAGGCTTAGAAAAAATTGTACTGAAGCCCAACTTACTTGCCAACCCCTGGAAGCCTTCCTTACTAAATCTGTTAAATATGAACATTTAGTCCAAGCTGTAATGCAGCTAGGCTGTAGGTGCCAACTACTGGTTTTGATTTTTGGTAACCTGGGTCATGTTCATAAGCTGGCAGACGAAGGCCCAACCTTCGAGTTTGTCAGCTGGGCCTTTGGCAGTCATCTACTGCTCAATATCTGCATCATTGGCAGTCGCTCTATAAGGAGGAGACTGCTATTTGTACCTGTGATATGTGTTTGTTTTGTACTGCTTATTTGTACATAATACTGACAAGTTATTCCATTTGTTTGCATCTATTTATGTCCCGTATACTATTTTGTATTTATGTAGACATAAAATAATGTGTGTGCGTGTGTGTAGTACCTGTAGTGCTCTGGGGCGTGTTTGTCAGTCAGCAGCTGCAGGTAGATGGACTGGGATCTTCTCTTCATGCACCAATTCTGACAGAGAAAATAGAAACGGAAAAAAATAATTGATTACATGATGATCAACATATACCGTCTTAGGATGCCATGTCAGTACATGCACAAACACACACGCACACACACAATTCAGATAACCATTCCTTCACCCCTTCCCCATTCATTGTACCTCTACCTCAGAGGTGGGTAGTAATGAGTTACATTTACTCCGTTACATTTACTTGAGTAAGTGGGGGGGTGAGGGGAGCTGAGGTGGTGGGGGAGTGCGGTAGTGGGGGGGTGAGGGGAGCTGAGGTGGTGGGGGAGTGCGGTAGTGGGGGGGTGAGGGGAGCTGAGGTGGTGGGGGAGTGCGGTAGTGGGGGGGTGAGGGGAGCTGAGGTGGTGGGGGAGTGCGGTAGTGGGGGGGTGAGGGGAGCTGAGGTGGGTTGCTGTGGGCGTGTCTATACCTGCTGAATGTAACCGCTGTGAAACAATCAGGAAACAACGTTTTATTTCTCTGATTAATAACAGCTTTATCGAGGCCAGCGCTTGATCTCTGTTGTTGTTACTCTGTCTTTCTACCAAAGCGCTCTCTCTCTCTCTCTCTCTCTCTCTCTCTAATCATCGGACACAAATCAAATTAAACTTCTTCGTGTCACTATTTTGCGGCGTAAATTGCGCGTCAGATTTAGAAGCTGGTACATGAAATAAACAAAGTGAGAACACACACACAGGTAGATTATCAGAGTTTAGTCCATGAATCCACCTGGATATTCTCTGCTTCAAAGACATTTCAGGCTGTTAGCTGTACAATTGATAGTCGTAGCAAACAAAAAAGAGAAACGGATGACACACAGACACAAACACACACACACAGTTTATGAGAGTTTATGGGCTGCCTTGTTCTAGTTCTGGGGCAGGTGCTCAAAAACACGAGAATTTGTGTTGAGCGGGGGGGGGGGGGGGGGGGGGGATTTCTGTTGCACGATTGTTGAGCGGGGGGGGGGGGGTGCTAACGGAGGATTTCTGTTGCACGATTGTTGAGCGGGGGGGGGGGGGGTGCTAACGGAGGATTTCTGTTGCGCGATTGTTGAGCGGGGGGGGGGGGGGGGGGGGGGGTGCTAGCGGAGGATTTCTGTTGCGCGATTGTTGAGCGGGGGGGGGGGTGCTAGCGGAGGATTTCTGTTGCGCGATTGTTGAGCGGGGGGGGGGGGGGCAAAAGGGCACTTTGGTCCGCTCAAAAGGGCACTTTGGTCCTTCAAAGGGAAAAGGGCAGGGGCTCGGGCACCCATAGCCCCCCCCTCTGCACGTGCCTGCTGCAGAGCCTGGTGAAAACGTACAAAGGTTTGGAAATTTTACTTGTGCTTAATTTATTTTTAATTTATTTTATTGATTTTATTTTTTATATTTATTGAAGTACTTGAATTTACCTGGATTATTTTAATTTAAGCTATTTTGTAATTAATTAATTAATTTTAATTTATTTATTGACTGGATGAACTCTAATTTGCCTAAAGATGATTATTTTGTATTTTTGTCTGTCTGATTGAATGCTTGTGTTAACAAATAAATCAGACGTTACTCAACAGTTAAGGCTGACGTGTGCTCGCCATTCCCAAACTGTTGCGCGACAATGTGACGTCACGGGAGCGCCATAACTATTTATACTCGCGCTGGTGGCCACGACACTAGTTGCAGTCTTCTCCTGAACAGAGGTGTTGCCACTGAGGAAAGGCTTTGCTATTTCTACACACTAGAAGAAGAGATATACTAATACTGGTACCCATGTGTCTTTAATTTCTTACACATCATTAGACATTCAGTTAAGGTTTAGTTCACCAGGATGTCTCTCACTATACAGCATTACGTCTATTACTTTACATTGCTATTATTCTATCACTGCCACACCTTGTCAGCCATCAACATTCCTGTGTATGGCAGCAGTTCTCATATGAATAGTGCACTCAGCTGAAAAAAAATAGTGCTGTGCGACACGGCGCGACCGGGCTAAAATCCTGTCGCGCCGGTAAGGCCGGTAAGGCCCCCCGAGTAACCATCTACTATCTCTCTACTATCACCCCCACATCTTGGAAATGGCCAAGGAATTAATCCAGAACTGCATTCTCTGTCAGCTCCATAACCCCCTGAGAGGGATACCTCGTCCCCCAGGGAAATTCCCAGTCCCCCAACTACCCGTTCAAGAGATATGCATTGACTACACAGATATGGGACGGGACTTGAGGGTGGGCGGGTATCGGTACCTCTTAGTGATAGTGTGTCGATTCTCAGGATGGGTAGAGGCTTATCCTACTAAGAACGAAGATGCCGAGTCTGTAGTTAGGATTCTAACAACCAAGATTGTGGGGGTACCCAAAAGTAATAGCTTCAGACAATGGTACTCACTTCGCCAATGCCCTGGTAGTCAAAGTAGAGGAAGGGTTAGGGATAGCCCACCGATACGGGTCAGTGTACCACCCCCAGAGCCAGGGATTAGTAGAACGGGCGAACCTGTCACTCAAACTAACTATGGGTAAACTCTTAGAAGCAGACTCGCGGCGAACCGCATCCACTATGGCCAAAGATGGTGTAGTAACAGCCATAGCCCAATACAAACAGATGTCATGGTTGTCAGCACTCCCACTCGCGCTAATGGCTGTAAGAGTGGCCCCTCGGGCCTGAACGGGGCTATCCCGTTCGAAATCATTACAGGGAGACCTATGCCAGGGCCATACACTCCAGTAGAACCTCTATCAGACCAGTTAGATGATCAACTGTTTAGGTATTGCGTTGCCCTAACCCAGGCATGGGCAATCTGTTCCACAAAGGGCCGGTGTGGCTGCAGGTTTTTGTTCCAACCAATCAGCAGCACACCAGACTTCACTCATTTAATCAACTGATCTCAGTCTTCAGAGAGCTGATTGGTCAAACTGTGTGCTCTTGGTTGGTTTGAACAAAAACCTGCAGCCACACCGGCCCTTTGTGGAACAGATTGCCCATGCCTGCCCTAACCCAAGCAACCCGAGATCTACACTTCCAGGTGACGACCACTCCCGAGAGGAAGGAGGCAAGCCCAGCGGTCCAACCAGGAGAGTGGGTGTGGGTCAAGACTGCCAAACGGACCTTCCCGGAGCCCAGGTGGAAAGGCCCCTACCAAATCCGGCTGGCCACCCCCTTCTCGGCCGCACTCGACACCCCTCACGGCCGGAAGTGGCACCACCTGACCTGACTCCGGAAGGCCAACACCCCTGGCGCCGATAGTCTCCAGGACACCAGCCAACGTCTCCAGGAAACCACCCGGGAGAAACCCAGAGCTCCAGACCAGAGGCGCCATGGCTTCCCCAATCCGCCGTTGCCCCCTCACCTGTAGAGAGAAGTGGGAAATGGTGGGAGACGTCGGGGCAGGAGGTGCCATCGTTGTGGCATGGACCATAATCGTGGTGGCACTCCTCTCCGGGGCTAAGTGGCTACCCGACTTTGAGCCCCCCGACACCACCACTCCCGGACGGTTCCAACCCCTGACGACGACCCCCCCTTCCCCGACAACTGCCCCGTCCCCCTCGAGAAAACGATGACAAGTAGGCCTCACAAAAAACGGTGGTCAAGACTACTACTTAAGAAGGTATGGCGGGATTACCCTGCACTATGTCATGGGCACTAACACGATATTCAAATTCAACCTGTGTGATGTCATACACTGTGGGGGAAACCCGTCGGCATGGACAACATATGATGTATATATGTGTGATAGCTACCCCAGTTTTGTAGGAAACCCCACCCTACACAGGGACCATGTCGGGTGTGGTCCCTGGGAGTCGCTGCTGTGGGGAACAGGAGACCTGTATGTGGGGGGCGAGTATGTTAAAGAACGACCTCAGTGTGCGAAGACCTACCGATTACAACAAGCAGGGTCAATGGCACAAGCCCTTACCAGAGGAGAAGTAGAGATATTTCTCACACTAAGAAATGTCACCTCAAATCCCTATGCCAAAGAAACAGCGGAATGCGGGAAAGAAAACAATACTTTGTACCTTGCACTCGGGGTAAATCAGGCCGGACCCGACCAGACCGGCCTAATCAAGATACTATTGTTAAATTCGCATGTCCCCGAAAAGAAAGCGAACCCCCGCGGCCCCAAGAAAAGAGATCCCAGTCCCCCTCCCCCAAGTGAAGATGAACACCCCCGCCACGGGGTGTCCACCTTTAACCTCGATACTCTAGGAACCGCAGATTCGATTCTAATGTTAACCAATGGCCCCTCCGATAATCAGTGGTTAAGATGGATAATAGCATCGGCCCGAGGAGTGGGAATGGAAGATTGCGTAGCTTGCGCGGCAGCCAGACCCCTCCTAGTCAGTACCCCTATTAGCATGGATCCAGCAACCGACGCAGTAGGAAGCCGATGCGCATAGCCCTCTTTATGAGAGAAGACCCAGCAAACTGTGCCACCCTGAGTAGTGTATTCCCTCCTGGACTGAACAATTCTGCAGCCCCCGCATTTAAAATAGGAGGAAGCAACTATACTTGCCTTCAACGCAATAGAGATGAGACCGGGAATTCTAAGTCTGTTGGGACGTTGGCGCAGTCCCTTTGTAACACGATCATTGACGTGACTGGGTGGAAAAATGACCCAAATTAATATAGGACGGAAGGACCTTTATTGGCTGTGTGGTCCCAATATCCTGTTGCTAAACTTACCCCCGACCTGGAGCGGTAGATGTACCCTAGCCCGATTAGTCGTTCCCATAACCATGGTCGGGCCAATAGAGATCGCCGCTATTGCCACCAAGGAGGGTAGACAGAAGCGGAATGCCGGTAGCGCATGGGACGCCCCCGACCGGGACACATGGATTGATAGCATAGGGGTCCCTCGCGGAGTCCCCAACGAGTTCAAATTAGTAGATCAAATTGCGGCCGGATTCGAGAACCTCCCCATAATATCTGCCTTCTTCCCTGTAACCCCTAACAAAAATATTGATCGGATTAATTACATACATTACAATGTGCAGAAGTTGTCAAACCGGACCAGAGACGCCGTGACGGGTCTCTCCGAACAGTTAGCAGCTACTTCCCTAATGGCATTCCAGAACCGACTGGCACTAGACATGCTCCTGGCTGAGAAGGGAGGGGTCTGTGCCATGTTTGGGGACCAGTGTTGCACGTTCATTCCCAACAATACCGCTCCGGATGGTTCCGTCACTAAGGCCTTAGCAGGCTTGAGAGCCCTCTCCAACATGATGGCTGAGGACTCTGGGGTAGAGAACCCCCTTGAGGAATGGTTTACGGGAATGTTTGGGAAATGGAAAGCATTCATGATGTCATTGTTTATGTCTGTTGCTGTATTCTCTGCCATTTTGATTACATGCGGGTGTTGCAGCATACCTTGCATGCGTGCGCTAATTGTAAGACTAATCGACCGAGCCCTATCTGCTGAAAGTGACCAAAACCTACAGATGCTCTTGTTCCCGTCCGAAGAGCAAGGGTTCTATGATTTGGAGAATGTCGATGAAATGTGATGAGCCAAATGCACCGCTGTTCCCTACTCATAGGCCCACTCCTTGCGCAGCTGAATTATAAAATCGGGATGAAAGGAAGCCTATTTTGGCGACTGCCCTTGAAGACTGTGCAGGAGAATGGTGCCGCCCCCTGCCCCCGCTAAGACATATAATCCATGCTGTTAACGATGTGTAATAATGAGTATGATAACCAGAATGATTACATGATAATATGAATAAGGGTTGCATGATGTAATGATTATAATGACAATAATGACTACCTGATAATGACGATGGTGATTACATGGTGTGATTTTGCAGTGATGATGATTGTACATTGATGATTCTATTCCTACCACGGGTGAATGCGCTCGGACTTTCGGGTCGAGTTGGTTTTACTCGCCCATAAGGCGATGGTTCCCCTCTCGTCGTGGAGGAGAAATGTTTTGAGGAAAATGCCTATGTGTCCTATTCCCGTAGTAATTTCTCAACATGTGAAAGTGCACCTGAAGAGCACTTGAGAGGGATTGTTGTTGAAAAATTGACCCCCTGACAGGTTGTTGTTTGAACAACTCAGACTGCGCTCACATTTCACCCCGACAGGTTGTTGTTTTGACAACCCAGACTGTGCTCACAAGGTGGACAACTGACTGTTACTGATTGACCCTCTGAAAGGTCACAAAGTGGACAAATGACTGTTACTGATTGACCCCTTGACCTTCTGAAAGGTGGTTGTTTTGCCAACCTAAACTGTGCACACAAAGTGGACAAATTAACTGTCACTCATGACCCAGACTGCGCACCCGAAAGCTAAAAAATGAACTGGGAACTGTCATGACCTATAAATCACCCCGGGAAACCAAGAACCGAGACCAGACTGGCACTGAACTCTAAGTCACCCCGGGAAACCAAGAACCGAGACATGACAGCACTTAAGATAACGGAACACTCGCAACAAGGAACTACTCCAACTGCCACTATCTGGAGACCTAATGGGGAACAAACATCCCATGACAGAAACTAGCCGGGGGAGGGGGGCTTGAATCTGGCTGGGTGGACCCCTGGCTATAAGAAGAAGGCTCAGTCACCCCCTCAGCGCGCTTTCCCGGAGACAGGCTCTATGCAGAGGTGTCTCAGTTCTCTTGCGAACTTTCGGTTCCGAACGGCTAAGTGCCACTCACACTCTGTGCTCATTTGATCAGATGTTGTACTTTGTAATTCTACTAAATTGTTAAATAAATCCAGACACATAGGTGAAACCTCCTTCATTGCACCGGTCTCTTCTCTTTTTACCATCGTCCGTCTTTTTGTTTTTAACAACACCGGCGAGATCTACGTCATTTTGACGTCACATTGTCGTGTGACAGCTTGGGAACGGCGAGCATACTGCGCCCTTTACTCAGTACTTGGGTAGTTCTTTTACCAAGTACTGTTTTACTCTTACTCAAGTAAATATTTGGATGACTACTTTTTACTTTTACTTGAGTCATATTCAGTGTTGTGTGTAACGCGTTACAAAGTAACACGTTACAGCAGGGGTCGGGAACCTTTTTTGCCTTGAGAGCCACTTTTACAAAAAAAAAAAAAAAAAATCTCAGAAGAGCCACATAAAGACGGTTACAAGCAAAAGTTTGGATATTTAACTTACATATGATATGTTGCTGCAAATTGTGCATGGTGAGTGTCGAAGTGGCGGTTAACATTGCATCGTTTCCACTGGCGTAACAACATGATGATAGGCCCCGGTGCAAATATTCTTTTTGTTTTTTTTGTGCCCCCGCGGTTGCTGACGGAGGGGGGGGGGGGGGGGGGGCTCTCCCCCTGGGCCCCGGTTGCACCGTCGATAGTTACGCCACTGATCGTTTCATGGATGCAATTTTCTCATTACATAACAGACAGGTCGCACTTCCAGCTCTTTCCACGAACGCAATCTGTCCAATCGGGCTGAAAGTTGCGGACTTTCTTTTCGGGCTTTTTCCTTTTTAACATTTTGATTAGTGCCAGGGGTGGACTGGCCATCGGGGCCGACGCACATCTTTGGGCCGGCCCAGGACTGTCATAAAAATTAAAAATAAAGTAATTTGGCCCAACCGGAGGCGGTGTGTTACGATCGCGCCCCCCCCCCCGGTCGGTCTTCGGACCGGGGTGTGTTACGCGCATCCCGCGGATTACTCAGATAGACTGTAACTGCCTATTTGCCACAAAGCCTTGTCATTATAGGGCCAGCGTGCGTGCGTGTGTGGGAGAGTCGGGTTGATTAAAAAAAATACGGTTTTCTCTGAATGTAATGACGTGTTTCAATCGACACAGCTCTCCCCTAGTATTGACTGTAATTTTTAGCATTATATTAGGGTAGACCTAGTCTGATTCCTTGATTACATTTTTTTCCCCCCTCAACTAATTTCGTCCGAGAGCCCCGGCCGTCGGCAAAAGAGCCACATGTGGCTCGCGAGCCATAGGTTCCCGACCCCTGCGTTACAGTAACGTAACTACTTTTTCGGGTAAAAAATAGTGTAACGCGTTACTACTGAAAATATGGTAATGAAACGTAGTTCCTTTTTCAGTTGGGCAGAACGTTACTTTTCCCAGGGACAGATTTGACAGCGACACTGCCTCAGCTGCGCGCTTGCGCAATAGTCGCGGGCACTCATTCCACAGTGAGGCTGGTACTAGCAATAGTGTGAGGTGTACACAGTGCCCTGGCCAGAAACTTGTGTCCACTGCCATAACCCTCTCCCGGACTCACTCGCTAGCTTTAACCGCTGTTTTTTAATTTTATTTATTAATCCGCACTTCCAGACCGTCACCGGGGCTTCAGAGTAATGTGTCCGAGGAGAGGAGCCCTCTCCCGTACAGTGCGGACACACACGCTAGCTTTTACCGCTGTTTTATTTTGGGGGGTTTTAATCCGCACTTCCAGACCGTCACCGGGGCTTCAGAGTAATGTGTCCAAGGAGAGTAGCCATCTCCCGGACACGCACGCTAGCTTTTACCGCTGTTTTTTATTCATTTATTAATCCGCACTTCCAGACCGTCACCGGGGCTTCAGAGTAATGTGTCCGAGGAGAGTAGCCCTCTCCCGGACACACACACTAACTTTTACCGCTGTTTTGTATGGCATGTTTTGTTTTGAGACATATGAGCCATTTTGAGGTTTTCATCATGTTGTCCTAGCCTTGATTTGATACAATTTGCACTATAGCTTTGAACCAATTTCGGTGTAGCCTCTTTAATGCAAGAGTTATGTATTTATGTGTTTTGTGTCCACCTACATGCCCATAAGATGCTATTTGGTATTATTGTTTGTATTGTTGTTTTCTTCAACAAGTGCTCTGTGGTATTTTTTTATAATAAAGAGCACAAAAGAAATACCTGTTATGTCCTCCATAGTAGAACTTTATGTAGGCCTATACACATTTAGGAAATGAGATAGGGTTCTGCCCAAAGTCGAGCACCATAAAAGTAACGTAAAAGTAACGAGTAACGTAAAAAGTTACTTTCCATAGAGGGTAACTAAGTAAAGTAAGGGATTACTTTTTTTAAGAAGTAACGAGTAACGAGCAAACACTACTTTATAAAAGTAACTTCCCCAACACTGGTCATATTATTCTGAAGTAACAGTACTTTTACTTGAGTACACTTTTTGGCTACTCTACCCACCTCTGCTCTACCTCATCACTCTAGGTAAGTGAGTTGTACCTCTACCTCACCATAGGGGCTTCACAGAATAGTCGACTGGTCGACTATCAAAACCACTAGTTGACACTGTGCATCGTTGTAGACTAAGCCTTAATTTTTTGTTGTTGAACATAGATTTGTTTAAACAATCAATACATAAATATAATTTAAGGTATTTAGAGAAGGAAAGACTCCCTGCAAGAAAGCAGTTGTGTGTTAGTGTAGTCAACAGTATCTCTTGCTCTGGGTTTAGTCCAGATCAGATCACGGCTCATTTGTAAACAGCCGCTCAGAGCCTGCTATTTCACCTACCCTCAGTTTGGTCCCACCAACATATAAACCCTGCCTGAATGGGAGCCGGAGGAGATCACTGCTGCAGAATTGCGTTTTTATCAACTGATCGTTTTTTCCTTTTCATTTCTGAAGCGGTTCAATTTGTAAAACAAATGTTTTTTTTAATAACGCAAAAATCAAATACAATATCATGTAGGATTGCTGCGTGGACGTCAACGGCTTTTGGATCCCCTCATCAGTCCGAGTCCGACTCGGTTATGGCATCAAAACCCTTTTTTATTAAAACCATTACCAGTGTTTTCACATCCCCTTTTAGTATCTGCTCAGCTTGCTTGGAACCTCGACCGAAGTGATACCAAAAAAAGTACCAGGGACTATGCAAAACTTTTACTAATGGAAACCAATCGAAGCGAGTCCAGCCGAGCCGATACAATGCAGTAGAAAAGGGTCAGTTAACCCTTTTTACTGGTTGTATTTGAGATCTTTTTGATGAGAATTCATCATTGTTGAGTGTAAAAAATATGATATATCTCCCACGATTAATCGACTACTTTTTGGGAGTAGTTGTCGACTACTAAAATGCAGCAGTCGTTAATGCCCTACCTCAACCCCATGACAGAGTGGTGTTGATGGAGCGGTGCTACCTGGGCAAAGGCGATGAACAGAAGCTGCTCGTGGGTGTACTTGAGCCCAGGGAGGGGTCTCTCTGGTCCATGCTCCCTCACCCACTTCTGATAAGCCTGGTGTGTGTGTGAGGGAGAGAGGGAGAGAGAGAGAGATTGAGAGCGAGGGAGAGAGAGAGAGAGGAGGTGAGAAAGAGACATTGAGGAAGGAAGAAACATTTTTGATGATTGAGCGATGAAACAATTGAGGAGAGCCAGAAAGATGAAGGTGGACACAGCAGATGGTGTGATAAGCAGCGATAGTAATAGAGAGACTGGATGAATATTCATTCTGGGTGATATCAATGATCATTTCCAAAAGGTTACAGGCCAGTTTTGTACAAACCGGTGGCATGCTCGTGGCATGACTCACATAATACGACAGCTTGAGGCCTCCCATGTCTGCAATGTTCTCGCCCAACGTCAAACGGCCGTTCACCTGAGAGAAGAGGACGGGGGGGAGGGGGATGAAAACGTCTGAACCGCCAACACGCTTTCCAGATGAACTTCAGAGGACTTGCTTTCACTGTTCAACCTTTGATTTAGTCATAAGTCACAAGAGGGACCTGTTCTTCGGTTTACTGGCAACAACAAAAAAAAACATTCAAAGCCAATAAACTGGAAAGTACAATTTCTTTATTTTCAAGTTCCCAAGAGTTTAACAAACAGAGACAAACTAACTAAGTTGTTGGAATCCACCTTGGGAACATTTTTTTGTTTGTGTGTGTGCGTGTGTGTGTGTGTGTGTGTGTGTGTGTGTGTGCGTGTGCATGTGTGTATGTGCATGCACGAGTGTGTATTAGTATGCCGACATGGAGCCCACCCTCTGGTCGTACACAGTGAAGTTATCGTAGAGCTTCACAATGCATTCCGCCTTCTTCTGGAATTTTCTGTAGGAATCCTGCGTCCACCACTGCTTGAGGTTGCCGTGGCGATCGTACTGGCCCCCTGGGGACATGAATCATTGCATGAATGAGGTGAAGGGGCAAAAGGTGTGGGGCAGGTTGAGGGCCGGTTGAGGCACAGTCAGACCCTTGCCTGCCATGTTGGCCCTTAACAACTACTGCATTTTTTTTACTCTATTGGTCTTTTGTTTATCTCACTCAGTTTCTATCCTCCTCTCATCCAAAATAATTAACTGAAATACACTGTTGGATGGATGACTGTAAGGTACAAGGTAAAAGGTAGAAGGGTAGACCAGCCCTGTGTACAGCCTAATCTAATGCTGTCATTGAAGGACTTCCATTAATGAGAAGCGCCTTTTCACTTGTAATGTAGTCAAACATTGCTGTTTAGTTGGACACACATGATCGCATTCAACTTTGGTATAAAAAACAACAGCTGTGAAATGCTACAGACACTAATGCACTCACATTATGCTAAAACAGAGGTACAGCAACATGCAGGATAACATTAAAACAGCTCTGCCTTAAAGGGGCACTTGGCAACTTTTTCAACTTAATAAACCCGTCTGGAAATCATTTGGATGGTTAAATGGTCTGTTCCGGTGTTAATGGTGACTATCCCCGCTCCCCCCAGCGCCCCCAGGTGGAAAACCAGCCTTGCAACTTTGGGACTACCGTCCCGGTAAATTGGAAATGGGAAGTATCGCGAGAAGCGAGAACGAGCGAGAACAAGCGAGATACACAAACTGCTTTACGGCCATTCAACATAAACACACACGCCCCCCTCAATAACGGTTAATCACGCCGGCTATACATGTCAATGTTCTATGATACAGTGTATAATGTATTACCCAGACATCGCGCCCCAGACATCGCGCCCCAGACATCGCGCCACACGAAAAAGTCCGGCAACAAATGCACATGAGCAGCGGTAGAAAGGGGGAGGAGGGTGCCGCAAGTGAGTTTTTTTACGACAGTGTTGTGTAATATACGTCCCAGACCTGTAGGGGGAGCTCGTTGAGAAAACATGCGACCACAAAAGTGAAAACCAGCGAAGAAATGGCTAGAGTTGCCAAGTTCCCCTTTAAGGACTGCATGCAAACCTTTCCTGCAATGCATGATGGGTAGTCTAGACTTGTCAAGCTTACCCCAGTCGTCGTAACCATGAGTCAGCTCGTGGCCTATGATGGCCCCGATTCCCCCGTAGTTTAATGATCTAGCGGAGAGAGAGTTAATATTCATACTGGCTGGAAACACATCACTTCACTCAGGTCAGGTGTACGAAATTAACTTTTCTTTTATCAAAGGGCAGCATTTGCACTCTAGATTTTATATCTGTGCTTATATATATTTGTGTTTACTCTGTTTATTTGTCATTGTAACACTTTACAATGACAAATGTTTTACATCTATAAAATTAAGTGAACAATGTAGAAGATTCCTACAGCTCCTCGGTCGGCCACAATAAGACGGTTCATCATTTGATCTCTATAACAGACTTTCTTTCCCTTGACACTGGACAGTGAGTACAGTGATGTGGTGTTTGGGGATTGACATGTGTGTGTGTATAGGGGTGGGGGGTATCTTCTCCATGTGGGCAATGCAGATATTGAGGGTAATGGGCAGAGCTCTGGGCGTAACTCACAATGGCCAGGGCTGAAAATGACTTTCTGACAGCTAGTCGATAGCCTGCTGCGACCGACTCGCCCTCCAAACTAAACTGGCTGATTGAAGCTTCATTACTGCAGACGTGGTGATGGTGAAGGCAAGCACAGGTGAGAGGAGTGTGTGTGTGTGTGTGTGTCTTTGAGTGAGAGAAAGAGGGGAGGGAGCGAGGGGTGGGGCAGAAATAGAGAGAGAGAGAGAGAGAGAGAGAGAGAGAGAGAGTGAAATGAAGAAATAGAGTTGGTGGTCAGGGCAAACACAGCAATAATTTAAACAGGTAAAAGCTTATTGCCACCTATACACACAACTGCGCACGCACCCTCACACACACACACACACACACACATACACATGCACAGGCGTAGCAACCTAGAGACTGATAAGGATCATTAATAATTATCAGTATGCATGGCCGGGGGTTGAAAGGAAACCTTGATCACCTAATGAAGACACAGGAACGTGGGCTAATATTGAGTCCATGCACCGCCAGCTCCAATTATGTCCTGTTTGCGATGAGGGCGGTTCACTGACAGATGAAGAGCTCCTTGGCGGGAGCAGCCCCGTGCTCAGGAGTTATGGCACACTGACTGCAGAGCAATGGATAACAGTGTGTGTGTGTGTGTGTTGGTGCTTGTGTGTGTGCGTGTGTATGTGCGTTTGTGTGTGTGTGTGTGTGTGTGTGTGTGTGTGTGTGTGTGCATGTGTGCCGTCACCTTGCCCTGATCAGCAGCTCTAGCTTAGGTCTGGGCCCGACGCAGGGCTTGTTCTCATTAGGACAAAGGGGAATGCTAAGCAAAAAAATAAAATAAAAAATGCTTTACACATTTGTTCTCTAAGGTAGCTGTTGTCAGCCATCTTCGTGCTCCGCCAACTCTTAGTAAGATGTATGGGAGCCAAACTCCACAAGTTCTGGTTGCCATCTACTAGAATCAGGCCATGTTTTGGCAAGCATAGAGCGATACACTGTATTTGGATATGATTCACTAGAATAAACACTGTTTATACAATACTGTTAATTGCAATTAAACGTTTGAGTTGAGAGATGTATTCATAAATCTTTATAAACATGATCTGTATATAAGATATTAAGATGCCCTACATGCAATTTACTATACAATGCAATATTATTCAACAGTATCACAATATAATATAGGTATTATAATAACATTCTGTAGTGGACCTGATGGACGGTGGATTAACAACAAAGTAGCAACTATCTGACATTCATAAATATAGGACTGCATAAAATGGATTTTTATTTGAGGATTCATATTTTCTGCAGGGTCCGTTATCAATGAGGGCTCACCACAAAAATGGGAAAGCCCTGCTTTGCTAATTGAGTTGTTGGTGTGCAGCTCATTGAATCCACGGTGCTCCGCGTGAGGTGCTGGCAGCCGCGTGTAAGACAGAGACTGACGTCTTAATCACTGCTGAGATCTGTGAGTCCCCCCCCACCCCACTTCTCAGCCCACCCACCCCCCCCCCCCCCCCCGTGTCTGCTGCTGCTCTACATGATCCAATAAGGTGATTGGTGGGCACGGGGAGAAGATGAGAGAGGAGAAGAGAGGTGCAGTAAGGAAGATGAAAGGAAGACAAGAGAAGAGATGAGGCGAGAGAAGAGAAGAGAGGTGTAGCGAAGATAAGTGAGGTAAGGGAAGAGAACGGCTGCACTTACTGTGGGAACTCAGGGTCATAGAGAGTAGGCTGTAGGATTCCTGCAGGAAAGACTGAGAGGGAGACAGAGAGAGAGAGAGAGAGAGAGATTCCATGGGAAACAATGATCATCGTTAACTCCAGGTGGCAGGATGGACAAAAGTCAAAAGACAAAACAGTGAGGGGACTATTCAAAATGTATTTCATTATTTGTGTGTGTATAGGTGAGTATGTGTGTGTGTGCATGTGTGTGTATAAGTGTGTGTATATATAAGTGTGTGTGTATGTGTGTGTGTGTGTGTGTGTGTGTGTGTGTGTGTGTGTGTGAGACAGACAGAAGAGAGATGACTGTGCCCGGCTCCCTTTGTCCTTTGCGGTCAGCTCTCTTACTCTCCATTGATTTTTTTCTCCAAGAGATTAAACCCCACACAGTGACATGGGGGAGCAGGCCAAGAAGCCCAGGGTCAGGGGGGGGGGGGCAGTGATGAGTAGGAGGAGGGGATGACATTACAAGCCTACATGCGGGGAAGGTTAAGGCGGCCAGAGAAAAACAGATGAAATGGATGGCGAATTGGTATCAGGATTACATCACTCTCCCATTAAAATATAAAATGGGAACAAGACAGTTCTTTTTGTTTTGTTTCAGAATAGACAGATGGATCAACTCTGTAAACAAGTGTCTGGAAACATGATTGGCAGCATCATCTGTGGTCCTGAGAGAACACATCAGCTTTACTTCTGACAGACCTCACATCTCGGTGTGCGGCCCGAGGCATATGATTTTCCCTGCAGCATTTGAGGGATGGTCTTTAAGTCTGTGTGAGCAGAAGGCTGATGAGCAGAAATGTGATTGGTTTGTGTGTACGTTTGGAAATTATATTTTGTAAACTGACGAAATTGTACTCGTCAAAAACACCAATTTGGTGTAATTGCATTAACAGTAATGCAGAGTCCGACCCATGGCTCAGAATGGTGATGGGGTGTGCTTGGTAAGTCTATAATTGTCTTTGTGTGTTTGTGTGTGTGTGTGTGTGTGTTTGTGTATGTGTGTCGAATAGTATGTGTGCATGTGTGAATCTATGTGAAGCTGTGTGTTTATGCTAGCGCGCGTGCATGTGTGTGCATATGTGCATGTGTGTGTATGTGGGCATGCATGCATGTGTTTGTATCTGTGCATGCCTGTCTATCTGTGCGTGTGTGCATGTGTGTGTATGTGTGTGAGTTTGTGTGTGTGTGCGTGAGTGTGTGTGCTTGCATGTGTGTACAGAGGGATGAGAGGGAGGGAACTACTCACCCATTTGGTTCTTGTTAGGGAGGTAGTACGCATTCAGGGCCTGGGGTGGAAGAAGCCACCTGGGGTGAGGGGGCAACAACATTACACAATGACAAAGCATAGATTCAAACACACAGTGTAAGAAAAGTGGTGTTTTATAAGTGTAGAAACACACACAGACACAAGTATTATCCAGTATATTCTAATTTCCCTGCTTTGAGAAATATTCAATGTCTGTGGTCCCAGGGTCCTAAGTTCCTGGTGTAAATGGACGAAATAAATATCTGAAAAATACGAGTGCACTTCCTGTGTGATAACCCACAGAAAGCCACATCGATCGCAGGAGAAGCTCCAGAAGCTGAATAACTTGGAAGGCGTGAGATACCCTTGTTAGAGGGGATCAGAAAGATGGATGGTTGTGCTGTTGACGGACACTGGAGAGACAGAGGGGAACATGGATACATGTTTATGTTTTGGTGTATTTATTTTTGGGTTTATTTTATTGAGGTAATGAAGTATCACACCTTGGCAGCAGTGAGGGGCCAGAATACATATTTCAATTATTGATCTGTTTTTGCGACTATATTCATGTGCGTCTAGTTCATGTGTGAGTGAGTGGATGGGGGGAAAGAGTGAGTGAGTGAGAGAGCGAGACTGGCCGTGTGACCAAATGATATAGATATTTTGATCACCTCTATATACACCTCTCTATATATGTGATTGTGATTAGAGATGCACCGATCAGGAATTTTGGGGCCGATCACCGATCACCAAAAGCAGTATCTGCCGATCCCGATATTGCCGATCACCGATCACAGCGTCAAATCCATAAATTCTTCAATATTGTTGTCTCATGTAACTTTCATATATTTAATTAATGATTCTTCTTACACAACATTGACAATGTATTAGTAAGTATAAAAATTGGGAGATGAGAAAGTATCATGAATTAATTGTTTTATTTAAGCAACAATTCAACATCTGCAGTGCAATTTGGAGTTTAGCTACAAGCTTTTTTGTGGAAAAATAAAATAAATATGTCATACAAATGAGAATGAGAACACTGACATATGTGCAACTGCAACATTATCTCTAGAGACACTCTCTTGGACATACAACTTGGAGCTTATACTGTAGCTTTCCTGTCAAAAAATAAACTCAAACTGCAACATAAACTGCAACATAATAATTTGGCTATAGCCAAATAATATAATAAAATAATGTAGTTTCAAGACATTTGTCTGCATGTAGGAGATAACAGACAATAGTGTGCAAACAAGTTCACAGCATTAGCAATAATCAAACAAAAAACTATTGAGCTATATCTGTAGGAATATCTATTTCAACTGAGGTAATTTCTGTGCCCTTTAGAGAGGGCTCCTCCTCCTCCCCCTTTAATAAAACAAACACAAAGGGGGACGTCTGCGTTGTTATTGTATTTTATTATTTTGTGAACTACGTTTTTACAACAAAATGCCATTTTGACAGAGCGCCGCGCGGCGAGGAGAGGAGCGGCCCGCCGGCGGCGTTGTGAACGAACGGCGTGGGACTCAAACTGCGTTCCCCCCCCCTCCCGATCCTCTCCTCTCCACGCCGCGCTAAATAACATCACATGGTCACATGGTCCGTTATTTCCGAGGACTATGGGCTTTGCGTTTCCTACTCCCTCAGTCCCGGCCAATCCCGTCACACAATACGGACTCCTAATCCAATCAGTTCTGCAGGAAACACGATATGAGCGGTGGTCATTTACACGTAGTTAAGTCGTTGCTGCCAAAGTAATTGCCGCTGGCAACAACAACGGCGGCGGCGCAGCAGCGGCGGCGGCGCAGCGGCGGCCTCGCCGGGGTCGGCTGGTCCCGGCGAGGAGGAGAGGGTTTCTCTCCTTTTTTTTCTCTCCCTCCTCGCCTGCCCGGCTTTCAATGTAGAGACTGCCACGCCCCCTTAGGAGACCTGGGAGTGAAGTGGGAGTGCATGCCCTGGCGGCGGTTTGTTGTTATATTGTGTATTTGAAACGTCATCTGATCGGCCTGCTTTGGTCTATTTTTAGAACGCCGATCAAAACCGATATGGGTATTATCGGCCGATCGCGATCGGTTGCCGATCGATCGGTGCATCTCTAATTGTGATGTCCCCTACTCATGATTAGTGATGGCTCGTTCGCGAACAAATCAGTTCGAACGAACGACTCTTTAAAGTGAACGAACTGACCTCGTTCGCCGCTCTCGTTCGACTCGTTCGTCGTCGTTCGTCTCGTTCGCTGAGTCTCTGACGCACTGCTGATTCGCGGCGCTGATTCGCGAGTCGTTCCCTGACTGTGATTGACTCGAGGACTGAGACGTCACGACTCACGAGAGCCAGCCAATCGTATTTAAATATCAGTGGAATGGTAAATGCATGCTGTCTTTGTATTTTCTGTGTCATGCCAGATTAATAATATATTTGAATGTCTCGTCAATCTGTCTCGTTCTTTCATGCTTCCTTCTCACGCACGCAACCCGGCCGGGACCCCCACCTTGGTGGATCTTGATCTTGAGTGGGGGTGGCCAATGGCCATCTTCACAATAGTAAATAAAATATGCCCAGAATAAACACAACTGTACATCATTAACTTTAAAACTCATCATTGCTAAATCAAGTCTATTATCTTGCTGATATATTAAACATCCAATAATCTACTACGCCCCCCCCCGCATCCCGCTGCGTTTGGTTTGTCTAACTTTTCCTTGAATTGGGGGAATGGGGCATTTTGATCCTGACATGTCATTATGCATACATTAAATAAATCTGTTGAACTCAAATTAAATACATATGTTAACATATTCAACCAGACACAATGTTGTATTTGCTATTATTCACACATTTATTAACACCATCAACCCCCCTCCCCCAGTTGGTTTGTCGGAGTTGAACTGTAACTTGATCTCTGAATGGTAACTTAACTGCATTCGTGATTCGTTTGAATGTTGTGAACGAGGGAGGAGCCGAGTCGGTCAGACTCGGCTGGCATTCGCGAATGGCGAATGCATTCGCGATTCACGAATGCATTCGCCGTTCGCGAATGAGAACGAGGGGCGAATGCATTCGCCGTTCGCGAATGAGAACGAGGGGCGGAGGGAGGCGCTGAGTCTGAACGACTCAGTGAATGATTCACCGCTACCGGAAACACGACTGAACGAACGAACGAACGAACGACTCTTTATGGCGAACTGAACGACGCGAACTGATTCGCGCAAACGAATCATGAAATCCATCACTACTCATGATGTGTTATGAGCGTGTAATGAATGTGTGTGTGTGAGAGAGAGAGAGAGAGAGAGAGAGAGAGAGAGAGAGAGAGAGAGAGAGAGAGAGACTCACGCAGTCTTGTCCACCTCCTTGTGAATCTTCTTGACGGACATCTTGATGTTGAAGTTGATGCTATTCAGGATGTTCTTGAAGTAGCTTTTCTCATCCACCTCAAACTACGCACAACAAACACAAGTAGAAGAATAACAGGAAGGAAGAGGAGAGGAGTAAACAGCATATCACTGATGGAATGAGATTAGAATAAACATGTGGGGTTTGGGGGGGAGGGTATGACAAATAAACAGACAGAGGAGAAAGATGGAAGGAGAGACTTATCGTTGGCTTACCCCGTACTCCTGATCTATGAGCTCTGGTTTGAGCAGGAAATCTGGATAGCCCGTCATCACCATCATATGCTGGAGCTGGCGGAGAGGATGAGGTGAGAAGGAGGGGATCATAAACATTGTGGGGGAAGGGGAGAGAAAGAGAGAGATAAGGATAAAGAGAGAGAGAGTGAGAGACAGAGACAGAGACAGAGAGAAATGTGTAAGGAGTTCAGATACACAGCAACGAGTCAAATTATGTGACGTGATGCAACCTTTACACACACCAAACTGACCCTAGACCCCCCCACCACCACAGATTGACCCTAGACCCCCCCCTCACATGGCAGACAAGACGTGCTACAGCCTGGAGAGCACACACACCCACACATACGCACACGCACACAAATGTTAATCAAGCAAGCCACAGTAATAGGATTACAGTGGGGCACTTTATATTCAGCACAGCCCTCTAAAAGGATTACGGACTTGAGATTGTAAAAGTATTAGAGCAGTGATCTCCAACTTGAGCCTAACCAGGCTGCATCCTGACGGGAGATCCGGATTAGGCCATCCCCCAATGTCAATGAGAGCTGTGGTACACTGAGTTTCTGGTCCAGATACTGTAGTGATACTGTAGATACTGATACTGTAGTGTAGCGTGTTACCACTAGGGGGCTTCCTATAAGGTTCAGGTGTGTACGTGTACCTTGGCTCTGGCTGCCTCCTTGGTGGTCTCGTCCATCCAGTCCAACTCCTGCAGCCGGAGGTCCAGCGAGTGCTTGATGTCCTCCACCAGCTCCTGAACCTGGGGGGTGGTAGGTGGGTGTTGGGGTGGGTGGTCGGATAGAGGTGGTATAGTTAAGTTAACAAGCAGTTTGCAAAATCATATCTTACTAAATCCTCCATACGTATTTGTGGAGTGTGTGTGGAGTGTGTGGTTGATAGTTGGTTTACAGCCTCACCTGGCCTGAGTCAGACTGATTAGACTCTGGGGCTGGGTGGGGCTGCACACCTGTGGTGCAGAGCAATCATGGCCCCCAGGATAAACCAGCTATCAACACACACACTCAGGAGAGAGCCACTGTTATGGCAGCATGTACAATCTGCTCAGCAAATAACATCTCCAATAAATAGATCTACCCGTGTCCTGTGTCGGAGGACACCAGCAAAAGTCACTAAGGTCAAGGTGGCATGTGGCAAGAGTCAACTGCCACAGTATTGTGCTTACAAATCTTATCAACATGAGATTTTAGGTAAAAACTTGAATGAATGAAAACTAATGAATCTGAGTAAGAATGTGATATTGGTCTACCAGTTTGTCACATCTGTGATCTTCTTTAGACATGCTGGTATGGTGGAGCATCTAGCACCACGATTTCCTGTATACCACAGTAGTATAGGCAGACCATAGGGCGTGCATACATTTTTCTATTCAAAATAATTTTCAGCTCACGATTTGCCACAAACAGTGTGACAGATAATAACATAGTGGTTGGCTCAGGTACACAGGTGCTGCTGCTTGTCCAATATACCAGACTGGATTCAGGCTAGTGTGTGTATCTGTGTGTGTAACTGAAAGGACTCTGTACTTGAATTTTAATCTGTTTGTGGGGTTACCAACAGCCATTCTCTATCAGTTTTTGTTCTGTTTCTGATCAACAGATTCTGTATCTCACACAATACACTCATAGGGAGGTGGTATGTGTTCTGTGTCAGTGTTTATTTATTGACAAGCACACTTCTGCCATGGCTTCAGTTGGTGGAATTGGGTAAATGATATGAAAGAACTCATAACAACATGCTAACATGTAATCATGGAGGATTCCCTGCAGGGGGGGGGGGACTCTGGGGGAGAGAAAGGGTTATGGAGGTGGAATGGAACACAGAGAAAACTACAGGAAAGAGAGAGAGAGAGAGAGAGAGAGAGAGAGAGAGAGAGAGAGAGAGAGAGAGAGAGAGAGCAGATGATGAGTAGATTAAAGTAAGCGTATAGGGTGGAGGAGGTCACCTCGAAGCCCATCAGAAACGATGTAGTCTGGGTTGCTCTATTTGGAGATGGAGAAGGGGAGGACAGAGGGGAGATAGAGGAGGCTTAAGAAGAGAGAGTAAGAGATGGGGCGGATAGAGTGGGCCAGAGGATTCACCATGATGACACAGATGAACAGCAAAATAGAGATCGGGGTGAGCAGCCGAGCAGAGGAGACAGATAGGAGTTTTTGAAGGATTATCTATCTATCTATCTATCTATCTATCTATCTATCTATCTATCTATCTATCTATGTGTCTGTCTGTCTGTCCATCTATAAATCTATTTATAAATCTATCTATATATCTACCTGTCTTGTCTGTCTGTCTATCTAGCTGTGGAGCTATTTATCAATCTCGTTGAGTTTAGTGGAAACTATTTATAGTGGAATAGTGGTAATCCAAACATACCCCTCTTCCAGGCTGCTAAGTGAGGAGTGCTCACCTATACGGCTTGTCATGCGTATCTCAGACAATACCGCACAGTCCCATCACATAGCACAGCAGGGTTCCCTCAGGCTGAGTGAGGGTCATTGTAGCATTATCCCGGTGTACAGCAACACAATTTCCATTCTCTTACTTCCTATTAACTGTATACACCAGTTAACAGTACCCAGAGCAAGATGAATGAGAATGTCTACAAAGACAAGGAGAATACATATGGAGGGTTTTTTTTACAAAATGGATATCCCTCTATGGAAAGTCCCTCCCTCTCTCTTGCCTCTTGTTGCTAAACCCATGTAACACAAATGGATATCGCTAAAAAGTCATCCCCTTTTTTAATACTATTCATGAGGTTTTGTTGATGCCTGGTTTTGTTGCTTACATGCTGCTGTTGCCCAAACGTGAGTGTCACTTTTGCTAAAGTTTCCCATGTTCAGTAATGTCAAAAAAAGGTTTGATCTGATCTGTGGTGTCACATTATTCCACAGAGGATATTTTCACATGCAAGTAAAATAAAAGTTCAATCAGGAAGACCACATTCCCCTTCTATTTCGCATCATTCTATGTTTTGGTTTTAAATTCCCATGTCATTGCAGGCCCCTCGTCTTCATCTCTCCACCATTTGGGACCCTCCATGCATTAAACAGGTGTACAATTGCACACCGACCCGCAGTCAGACACGCAGCTTGTGAACAGGAAAGCCAGGCAACTGCTTGGGGCCCCAGGCTGTTAGGCGGCTGACAAACTTTACTCCACAGCAATGTCTTAAAATGTGGCAACTGCGCAGTGACTGTAACTCACACGTAATAACTGAATGCTGTTATTTAGCAACCTTAACTAATGGGGGAGACACTTGAATAACTTCAGCTAGCTTTAGACTAACGTTTATTTTTTCACATTTTGTGTTAGTTAACCTAGCTAGCGGAGCTGGACCCGGCCGCGTGCGGCCAGGCAGCTCTGCTGGCCGTGACCGAGTCGAGTATCTTGCAAGCTAGCAGGCTGAAAGAAAGCGAATATTAAGCTGTACAGTATTGAAACTTCATAACTAGGGATGTCCGATATTGGCTTTTTTACCGATAACCGATATTGTTCAACTCTTAATTTCCGATACCGATATCAACCGATACCGATATATGCGATATATAAAAAAAAAAAAAAAAAGGAGAGTGAACGGTGATTGTGAAATTGTTCTGCTTTACTGTTTACATTTATGTGAAACCTGAGAGTTTAAGTTTTGAAGAACACAGCCTGCTAAAGTAATAGTTCACAGTATGGTAATGTGTAAGTTATTTATTTCTATTGTGCATGCTTAACACAGGGACAGATCAGGGACAGGTCTTCCAGCAAAAGGGCAGAATAAACCCCTTAAGACCTGAAGAGACAAAGGTAGTCCACCCTTTGTTCTCAAAGAAAGGGAGATGTGGTATTATGGTATAATAGTGTAAGCAGTGCCTTTATTTTGAAGTGATGGGGGAGTTCCGGTCATGCGCACTAGCCGACTGCGGTGGTAGCGAGGTGTGAAAATAAACACAGACTCCAAATACGTCGTTGTACGAACCAGTTATTGAGAATAACTTGACAACCTCCGCTTTACACTCATTGCAATAGGCTTTATGCCGAGCGGAAGTGTGGATTAATAAATAAAAACAAAACAGCGGTAAAAGCTAGCGTGTGTGTCCGGGAGAGGGCTGCTCTCCTCGGACACATTACTCTGAAGCCCCGGTGACGGTCTGGAAGTGCGGATTTAAAAAAACAAACAAAAAAAACACAGCGGTAAAAGCTAGCGTGTGAGTCCGGGAGAGGGCTACTCTCCTCGGACACATTACTCTGAAGCCCCGGTGACGGTCTGGAAGGATTAATAAATAAAATAATGTGAGCGCGGTACAGCGGACCTGAACCGGTTGTGATGAGACTGTTTCGCAGAATGCGTCAGTATGTTGCGCTGACCCCTATTTTACTATTCAATGTAGAAACTTTGAAATAACTCCAAACCACCGACATAACTACAGCTACAACTAGCGTCCCGCTACACGGCCGCACATGCCCAGGCTCGTTATTGAGACGGCGCGGCGCGTTTGATGATGTCATCAAACCACGTCCTCACTTGAAACATAACAGATGTCTGAAATTATTTCAAAATCGATTTCGGTATCGGTTAAAAAACCGATACCGATATTTTCCGATATTGATTTTTTATGCCAATATCGGCCGATAATATCGGTGGGCCGATAATATCGGACATCCCTATTCATAACCATTCAACTTGGCCTTGGGCAATGTTACCGAAATTAAAGTTGTCTCTGTCATTCCGAGAACTAGAACTGCCACAAGGTAAAATTTACCCGCAGCTGTTTTTCAAATGTATGTAATGTTCACATAGGTTTGCCAACTTCCTGAAATGGAAATAATTAACAAGGAGGGGGAGGGGACCTTAGACTGAGTCATAATGCAAATTTTTGTTAAAATGACGGGTCTTACACCTGCATGACCCTTCATTGGTAGGCTTATCTAAAGATATAATAATAATTAAAGCTCCAAGGAGCTGTGTGCGGGACCTCGCCGAGTCTGTCGGGGTGTGTCGTGGATAGTGTCGCGACAGGTTGGTGTCTGTCGCGGTCCATGCAGTGTGCGGTAGACCGGGCGTTCACAGGGAGACTCGTAGTAGCTAACATTAGGGTTAGGGAATGGCACAAATGGCATCACAGTTTGACATTCGATTCAAAATGGCCAACTTTGACGACACGCCACGGACACGCCCTTTGACGTAGAGTCACAAAGAGCACAACGTTTGTTTTGCACCGTATTCTGACTGTACTGAGCGATTTTAAAGCAGAAGTGATAAATTCCATGGGGGGAGTTCGTTCACAAACTTTGGAAAAAAAGACCACAGAACAACTTTGACTGAACGCCACGGCCACGCCCTTCGACGTACAATCGCAAGTAGCACGTTTGTTCAGCACCATCTTCTGACTGTACTGACCAATTTTAAAGCAGAACAGACAAAATCCCTGGGAGGAGTTAGTTCCCAAACATCGGAAAAAAATACCACTGAATTCAAAATGGCCAACTTTGACGGCGCGCCACGGCCACGGCCTTCGATGTAGAGTCGCAAATAGCACAACTTTTCTCAAGTTACATCTTGTGAGTGTACTTAAGAATTTTGAAGCCCAAGCGACAACTCCCCTGGGAGGAGTTTGTTCAAATACAACGGCAAAAAAGATTATGGAATTGAATATGGCCTACGTTGACGGCACACCACGGCCACGCCCTTTGACGTAGATTCGCAAATAGCACAACAAGTTCCACCTCTTGAACGTATAAAATTTTTTTGATGCCCAGGCGACAAATCCCCTGGGAGGAGTTCGTTCAAATAGGAGGCGTAAATTGAAAAGTGACAAAAATTAAAATTAAAATATCGGACTTCCGGTGGGTTTTGGGGTATGGGTCCAAGAGGCTTTTTTGTAGGTCTTGGACTGTTACATGTGCCTGCCTTTCATACATTTCCGCGGAATTTTTTTCTCCTTTTAACTCAAGCCTCAGGGAGCCATGGGCTATCATCCTACCAAGTTTCGTTTAAATCGCACTTGCCGATGTGGAGATATAAACTTCTTAATTTTAAAGAGCGCCACCTAGTGGCGATGGTCTGAAAATGTGTACGATGCTTAAGGGAGGTATAAGTAACTATTGACCAAAGTTTGGTGTCGAACAAACATACCAAAGTGGAGAAATGGTCCATTTGCTTTTTTGACGTAAAATTTACATAAATTAAAATATTTATAGCGTGCTTATTTTTGGAAATATCGAAATACTTCCAATTACTTTTGTTCATGGGACAGGCTGATGATGCTACATGTGAAGTTTCGTGCAAATCAGAGAAAGGCGCATGTTTGGAACCTGTAGACGTAGTATTTTGGAGTTTTTGCGCTTCTAGCGGAAAAAAAATTATGCGGAAGTGGGCGTGGCCTATATGAGGGCCACACTGCATGTGTGGATATAAGGTTTATGGATGTGTGACCAAGTATGCGGGAGTTATGAGCATTACGGAAAATGCTCAAAAACAGCGCCACCTAGTGGTCTTCCAAGTGTGCGACATGAACGTGACGCATAGAATATATAAGTTTTCACCAGGCCTGGCAACTTTGCCAAATAAAAACAGTCAAATTTATACGTTGTCGCAAATAATAATAAACAAAGCAATTTCAATAGGGACCTTCCAGTTTTACTGGCTCGGTCCCTAATAATAAACGAAGCAATTTCAATAGGGACCTTCCAGTTTCAGTGGCTCGGTCCCTAACAAACGAAGCAATTTCAAAAGGGACCTTTCCAGTTTTACTGGCTCGGTCCCTAATAAACGAAGCAATTTCAATAGGGACCTTCCAGTTTTACTGGCTCGGTCCCTAATAATAATAAACGAAGCAATTTCAAAAGGGACCTTTCCAGTTTTACTGGCTCGGTCCCTAATAAAAAAATACCCACATACTTGGTTGTGAGAAGTCCTATTCATACCATATAATCACATTTACCAGACATGTATCTATAGGCCCATGTATTAAGACAAGCAAACACACAAACCTGAATTTGATCAGTTTTGTATTTTTGAGCATGCAACAGATTATTAAGTTTTGGCTGTGCAAAACAACAGTTTAATTTACAGCTTAATAACAGCAAAATCTAACAATTTCTTTAAGTAGTGCAAACAACATTTTTAATATTTACATTCACATGTAGGCTACTCATTCAAGAATTTTCTTTTAACCGTGCAAAACACATATATAGAACACATACAGAACACACAGACAGTGAGCAGGTCCTCTGGTATGTGTGTGAATAGGGCTGTCATCAGCTCATCTCTAATCTCAGCCCAAATTCTGGTTTAAATGCAATCTGTTGTGTGTTGGTTTGTTGTGTGTTGGCTGCAGCTGTTTTATCACTTTTCAGTCAAAAATGCCAATCAAAGGAGAGACTCTGGTGTTGATTAATTCAAATTTACTTTGCATTAAACTTTTCATCATTAAAATGTGACACTGAGCTCAAACAATCTTGTCTACACAAAAATAAAGATATCTATTAAAGCAAACACAAACCTGAATTTGATCAGTTTTGTATTTTTGAGCAATAGGAATACGTGTTCTTTGGGCTGTGCAAAACAACAGTTTAACATATTATTTTCTCATTCTTTAGAATAAAACAGCACTGTATTTTAGGAAAAACAATACGTATAAAAAAAACTGTTTTGCTGGCGGACTACGCTCATAGTTTGCATTTTTAAATCTTGCGCCGCTGTCAGGCGTATCGTAGTAACACAGCATTGCTACGCTCATTGGTCATGAGTCATGACCAATGAGAAGCGCATTCTCTTTGTGGGTAGTGGCAAGGCCAGTTCAGATCAAGGATTCGCAACGGTTTTAGAAAGTTGCAGAGAAAGTTGCAGCGATGTGAACTGGTTGCTGCAGAGTGTCTGAAGCCACTGGGGTTTCTAAAGACCTCCCTCGTCCAATCACCAAGCGCAGTTTTAGAATGGAAGGACAGCACAGGCCATAACACAACATTAAAATGACTTGTTTGCGGAAAAACAAAAGTCAGCAACAGTAATGTGAAGAAACCCGTTCCGGGTTTTCGCTTTAGCCACTCTGGTTATTAGTGTGCTCCAGTTTTGGGGTTTAACACGGATGGCCACACCAGGGAATGGGAGAAAAGCATTGCCGCTAGAGTTCAGGTGTACAGTGTTTAATAAAAGTATTTTATAAGCTTTACATCACGTCCCAACATTCCTGCTTTAAATCTGAACCTATGCGTTGTACAAACTTATTTTAAAAGGGGATATTATAATAATGTAACAGGTGGTAAACTCTCTGTGTTGATATTTCGTCTCTCACCAGTTGCTGTGAAGTGCAGCGTTATCATTAATTGAGTCTTTCTCCAGGTGAAATATAGTCCCTGGAGTAGGTGTTTTGTTTTTGGATGAGCCGGTGCATCGCCAGCTTCCAACTCTGGGCATAACGTTATTAGCACCCGGTCTCTACCACTGCAATAGCCATGTACGGCTTCATGCCGCTGCTCATTGCAGCAATGTGAACGGTCCAGTTTCACAACGTTATCTTGTCATGCTTTTGCAAGCAGTTGCCAGTTGCATCCAGTCTCGTTGCGAATCATTGTTCTGAACAGGCCTGACTTTTTTTAATTGAAAGAGTCATGACAGACAGACAGGCTGAGTCTGAGGGATGACAGAGCAGGAGGGTTTCCTTCAAATACGGAACACGTCAGTTCAATACCGAACACGTCTTTTAGTTTCCAATTACGGGATGATTTCGTATTTTACGGGACGGTTGGCAACCCTAGTTGCAACCCTCCTCCATCCCCTTCACTTCAGGGACTAGGCTCCACCTGTCTACGGAGGAAGAGATGGCATCCTCCAGGGCTAAGGAATTTCATCATAGTCACCACCACCAACGTCTAGACACCATCAGGGGGGAATCTCCTTTCCCTGCAGACTTCATGGATCCATCGTCCCCATGAATAATAATTTGATGGTGTCTAATCGCCAAATGTATTAGGCCTATTTCAATAAATCATCTTGTTTATTTTCATACTGTTATGTCCTGATTGACAGAAAACCTGATAACATTTTTATTTAGACATGTTGTTGGTGATAGTGGTCTTTGTATTCAATATGCATTTCTTATGCTCATCATTGGACATCTGACCATGTAACCAGAAACAGCCGTACCTTGGCCTTGCTCTGTGAAGAGAAGTGTTGCTGGACGAACAGGGCTCCCAGGGCCATGCCAAAGTGCTTGTTGGCCTGCGTCAGACACAGCTGGCCCAGCTCCAGCTGTCGCTCCGTGCCGTCGATTTCGCGGGAGAACTCGTGGATGGTGCTGCGGAAGGCGGTGGACAGGTGCTCGCTGAGCGCCGCTACGATGCGCCACAGCATGTAGTTGTGGAGCACCCTGGGGACGCAGAGCAGTAGAGTGGGGGGTGGCGGGGGGGGGGGGGGGGGGGGGGTGTTGGTGAGGGGGGCATAATTAATTGTTATTAAGCTGTAAATAGTCTAACAAATCAGACAAATGATTAATATGTAAAATCTGATGGCAGACAAGCTTAGATCTGGGTGAACGGGGTGTTTCACTTTCTTTCGCTTCATGTTTGCTTCGATCAATCATGTTGCTGGAGGCAGGGATCTGTAAGCGCATAATTGGCAAACACAAACTCAGCCAACACGTGGAGACTGGCCACTGGAAATACACTTATTAAAATCCCTTTCTGAAAGCTTTATCGTTCATCCTCTCGCGCAAATGCGTTTTCTTCGGTAGAAACGAAACAGGAGGGACCAGTTGGTTTCCGACCCAGGCTCTGTGCTGTCTCCCCCCAGAAGATGTGCTATAACATAGGACTGCTGAATCCCAGATTAGGCCGTAAATAATGCCCTTTCAAAATCAACATGCATGCACACTAGGGGTGACCCCAAATAGTCGACTATTCGACGATTCGATCGAAGGAGCCTGATTCGACTGCCAATCTCATAGTCGAATCGTCGGCAAAACACAGGATCATTCCATTCGGGCTATATGCGGTGCTGAATGTCTGATTTTACATATAGTTTCTTTCTCCCAATAAATCATGATATATAGCCTATTTTTGTATAAATATCAAGTGCAAAACACACTGCCGCCGCAGCGCGTCTATGACACAAGTGCCGCCCCTAGCACACATAGGAAGCGTCGCGCTACGGCGCGTCAACAGGAATATAGTCGTCTCCGGAGCAGAAGAAAAAAAAAAGAAAAGAAAAAAGCTCCTTTTCGGCGGCACTTGACGCGCAGCGACGCTGTGAAATAGGACAGTGGCGTGAAGTGTAGCGGGGCGGCGCATCGACACGCGCCGGCGCCTGCCGCCGCCGCCGGTGTGGGGGTGTTCAGTTGGTTCCACTCCTACCTCACAGGCCGCACCCAGTTCGTACAGCTCAAATCTTTCACTTCAAATCCCTCCCCAGTCACTGCAGGTGTGCCCCAGGGATCTGTCCTGGGGCCTCTTCTATTCATCATCTATCTCCTCCCCCTCAGTTACATCCTCCGCAAATTCAACATTCAGTTCCACTGCTTCGCGGATGACACCCAGCTCTACCTTTCCTGCAAACCAAATTCCTCACTCCCACCCTCCTCCCTCACCTCTTGTCTCTCTGAATTAAAAACCTGGTTCACCTCAAACTTCCTTAAATTAAACTGCAATAAAACTGAAATCCTCCTCCTCGGCACTAAATCCACCCTAGCTAAAGTCAATACCTTCTCTCTCACCATCGACAGCTCCTCAGTTTCCCCCTCCCCTCAGGTAAAGAGTTTGTGTGTCATCCTCGACAGCACACTTTCCTTCCACTCTCACATCAACACCATTACCCGCACTGCATATTTCCATCTCCGCAACATTAACAGACTCCGTTCCTCCCTCACCCCCCACACCACCGCCATCCTTGTTCACAGCCTCGTCACCTTGTCTGGACTACTGCAATTCTCTCCTCTTCGGCCTCCCTCACAAATCCCTCCGTAAACTCCAACTGGTCCAAAACTCTGCCGCCCGCATCATCACAAAGACCCCCACATGCCACCACATCACCCCTGTCCTCCAGCACCTCCACTGGCTCCCTGTAACACACCACATCAACTACAAACTCCTCCTGTTCACATACATGGCCATCCACAACCTTGCCCCTCCCTACCTGTCTGACCTCCTGCATATCGCCATCCCCACTCGTTCCCTTAGATCCTCGTCCTCCATCCACCTCTCTGTGCCCCCTGCCCGCCTCAGCACAATGGGGCGCAGAGCCTTCAGTCGCTCTGCTCCCCAGCTCTGGAACTCCTTACCACCTGACCTCCGGAACTGTGACTCTCTCCCCGTTTTTTTAAAAAACGACTCAAAACCCACCTCTTCCGGACTGCCTACTCCCTCTAACCTCCATGCTTCCTGCTATACTTGCCCTATTTATTTTATTGTATTATGTTGATTTTCTTTACCATGATTTTATCTTGTGATTTGTATATTTGTATATTTCATTGTGTGATTATAATTTATTCTGTCTGTACAGTCTCCTTGAGTGACCTGAAAGGCGCTTTTAAATAAAATGCATTATTATTTATAGAAAATAATAGGGGCGGCTGTTTTGACACGCGACGTTCGGCAGCAGTGTGTTTTCCGCCGTCGAACGGCCTCGAAATTGTAATCGAAATTGTTTAATTGAGTGTTTCAGCTCTTTAGTCTGGTGTGGAAAAAATGGAAGCCAATGTCGCAAATTAGAATATGGATCAATGAGCAAAAAATAAAGAAAAAAAACATGATTCGACGATCAGTCGACTATAGGCAAGACTTGACGAATCAGATTCGATTATGTAAATTCTTAGTCGGGGACACCCCTAATACACACACACACACACACACAACACATGCATGCACAGTGTTAACAAGAGCTGTTAAGTGCCAGAAGCTGTTTGCTTGGCTGTTTCCCCTCATGGTTTGAGCTCTCAGACAGAACACTGCTGTATGTCCAGATGCTGCTACTGTCTGTTCAGCCTGCTGTAGGGAAGCCCTGTGTTAACTGGTGAAGCTGAATTCTGTGATCAAGACTAAGAATCACAACACACTCACCAGACACACACTTGCACAGACACACTGACTGCCACTTACATGCACACACTAGCACACACGCGTGCATGCAAACATGCACGCACACACACACACACTAGCACACACACACACACACTAGCACACACACACACACACACACACACATAAACACACACACACATACACCCACCCCAAATGGACAGGCAGCTCCTTTCAATTTTAATTTCATATTTTCCATTTCCAACTTCAAATGAAAATGTCAATGTCCACAACGTGGGTGATGGCTCATATCCAAGCAAACAGCGGAGTCCGCTGTGCTCCAGAGCTGCTCACACCACCACGCCAGCCAGCTAATCTATCCCACTCCAGCTCAGACCCACTCACTCATGTCTATTTTGGCCATATGCCTTCAGAACATTAGAGAAAAGGAAAAAACATGAAACAAACCTTATTATTTCATTTATCTGATGGTTATCAGAGAAATTAAAGAATCCAAGAGCATTACTTACAGTTTTTCTCAATTGCTAAAACACAATTTCTGAAACCTTGCTCCATTTTCTGAAAACATTAAACACAAAACCTCAGCTTCAAGCACTATTTACAAAACCTCTGACTCCTCGTGCAAAATGAAACTTTCGCCTCAAAACAGATTTACCTGTGCTCAAAACCAAACACTGCTCTCAAACCATAAACAAAGCGATCAAAATGATATACACTATCAAGCAGTCAGTAAACAATACACCAAAAAATACAAAACACGTTGTTCAAAACATAGTTCTCAGGGAGAAGTACATTTTTCATCTCAAAACAAATGTCATATATTTCCGTCATTGTCTTTTGATAATAAAATAGTTTTTTTATAGCGCTTTTCTAAGTACTCAAAGACACTTTACACCAGACAAAAACAAAATAAAAAAAATTAAAATGGGTAGGGAGAGTGTATCGGAGTTGATGAATGAAAACATGTTCTATCATAGTAGCTCCAAATTGATCAGAAATTATACTCTGCTTTGCAATTGTTTTGGTTCATTCTCCTTGTACCCCTATTTTTACAGTACTGTACCCTGCATCTCACAAACTTGTCCTTTGTTTTTGTGATACTGTAATTCTTGTTCTTTGTTGATATGAACCTGCAACCAGTCAAAATCTATTGAGCAGTCAGTTCTTCCATCCATTCTTAGACTTTCTCCATCCAATCTTCAACAACCTGTTTGCTCTCTGAACTGGCTTATAGTGGTTGTGTCACATGATTTGAAACAAGTGAAATCAATTTTGATTGGTTGGGTTTAATCAATGACATGTCTTCTCTATTTGTATTTGATTGTTGCCACTTGTGTTTACCAGTATGGATGACATGTGCATTAGAGTGCAGAATGTGTTTTGAGAATGAGAATGTGTTTAGAGTTCTGCTGAAAAGTCTAAGTGAGATCTGCAAATTGTGTTTTACCATGAGAAATGGTTTAAGGTATTGACAACAGACTGCACAATTAGCTAAATGAGTTCAGGCAACTGCGAACTTTGTTCAGCCAATGGGTTTTAGTGTTTTAGCAATTGAGAAAAACTGTAATCAGCTCATAAGCGGTGTTACAACTCACTTTATTATATCATGTTTGGGGTTGATAACACACATCCATCCGCAACACTCCTGAATGCGATCGCTCTGTAGCTGCAGCCAAGTTGAAACAACAGTTAAGTGAGTTTTTAGTTCTTGGATGGGCGTGGGGGAGCACAGCAGAGCGGCCCTCCCAGCTGGTGAGAGTCTGCTGTTTTACGGCAGGTGTATCTCAGTTGGGGGTGGGGCTCATTAGCCCAATGAATGCTATTGGGGTCCTAGGGATACGTGACGTATCCTGTATCAACACACGCACACACACGCACACACACACACACACACACACACACACACACACACACACACACACACAGGAACACACACACAGGAACCTATGGCCGCATCCACACATTACTACAGGTAATGCTGACAACCACCACTTACAGAACACACATGTGCATGCAAACGCAAACACACACATAAACACACACACACACACACACACACACACACGTGCAAACATACACAAATGTGCACACACACAGAAATACACACAAACACGCATGCAAACACACACACACACACACACACATAGACAGCCAGGTCTGTGATAGTTAACACATTATGTAACTAACGCTATTGGCTAAAATTAGCATGAACGTTGTTACAATGGGCAGAATAAAGATCAAGACGAAAACTTACAAACATGTGTTCAGTAATATAAAGTAGTGTTTCATTCGGTGACAGATATTTCATTAAAATGTTCACTTACATCTCACAAGAGAGAAAGAGAGAGAGAGAGAGAGAGAGAGAGAGAGAGAGAGAGAGAGAGAGAGAGAGAGAGAGACAGAGACAGAGAGAGACAGAGAGAGCGAGACAGAGACAGAGAGCGAGAGATTAGGGGGTAAGACCAGTGGAGCAAGAGATAGGGTACATAAAAGGAAACGCAACAAGCCAGTGATGGATGAAGGCATTCTATTCACAGTATTGGTTGTCTGGTGTCTGGCAGACTAATAACAACAGCAGCCTCACAGACTGAAGGATGGAGCCATGATGGAACCAAACATTTGGATTCCATACTAATCTCCATTTTGACATTATGATTGGCTTCAATATGGTCCAATATCTTTTTGATCAATTGTACACATATGCTGTTTAAAAAGAAGAGACTGTATGTCTCTTCTTAAAAAGAAGAGACATACAGTCATACAGACACATTGGATATATATATATATATATATATATATATATATATATATATATATATATATATTTATTTATTTATTTATTTATTTATTGAGTTTAACTAACTCACCAATAATGTCATTGTTAAACCTTAACTAAGCCGTTGTTCTTGCTTTATAAAGATTAATACATACTTTATTATGCATTGTCACCTTAGTAGCTTTTGCTGGGGCCCTCCAACACAGGTTCAGGTTGCTTTGAAGAATGCATTTATTGGAGATAGCGAGAAGGTAACATGCTGCCATTACAGTGGCTCTCTCCTGAGTGTGTGTGTTGATAGCTGGTTTATTATGGGTGCCATGATTGCTCTGCACCACAGGTGTGCAGCCCCACCCAGAGTCTAACTAGTATGACTCAGACCAGGGGTCCGTTTCACAAAGCAGGTTTAACAACCTCTGAGTTTAATCCTAAACGCTGAGTTGATCTCCACTGAGATAGAAAACTCTGGGATTTCGGTTCCACAACACCGGTTTTGAGTTAAGTTGATCAACTCAGAGGAGTTCCACCTAGGGTTGAGCGCGTGCACCACAACTATAAAAAGCCAGCATCAATGGAGCCCCGATTCGACGAGTCACCATGGCAACGGGGAAGTCACCAACCTCGATTGGAAATACTTAATATACCTACTACTAATGCGCTCATATGGCGAGTTTCAACACGTTTTTAGAAATAAGTGCAACACTGCTGCGTAAGTTTAAATGGAGTCCTTTGCGATCACAATAATATTACAGAGGAAAACTGCTTGAATGGTAACTATTTATTTCATTTAGGTGCAATCCCGCGGGGGAGAAGCGCACTTGACAGCAGCTTAAGATTACATTATTCAAACAGATAAGACCTCGGCATGATCATTTTGATCATGTTTTACACTGTAAAGTAAATATTAAGTGGCTATTTGACTGTATACAGTTGCCTCTACATCTCCGACATTGTACAAAAAACATTTGCAAAGAAACGCAGTGCAACACACAATATCTGCTGGGATGTGAGAGACTACGGTTGGTAATGTTGCACATGTAAGGACGGGTTGCGTATGTAAATGATGGACTGTGACGTGAAACGGTACCGCTGAAAAAGATAATTGTCTGGAAATGATAATTGTCTGGAAAGGCTAGCCTACATCTATGGTCTGATAACCCTCTCCCGACGAATATTTAATTCTCTGCGCAGTAAATAATAATTATATAATAATAATTAATTGCATTTATATAGCGCTTTTCAAGACACCCAAAGCGCTTATATATATATATATATATATATATATATATATATATATATATATATATATATATATATATATGTGTATATGTACTGTATATGTATGTGAGTAAGGGAGTACCGGCACTTATTTTTTTCCACTTCGAGCGCTGGTCAAAAGGACATGTTCGTGAAAAAGTCGCCTCCTACTGTGCCTAATGGACTTCTGAAATAGCACTGACTCTGATTTTGTTAAATGATTTTTGACAGACGGCTACGCCAAAACTCGCTGACTGAATGAATGAGGAAATCAAATGGCGTGTGTGGCTGAAAGAGGGCGGAGACAGATTGATCCATTGAATAAAACCTGGTCCCGACCAGGTTAGGTTCATAGAGTCTGTTACTACGGTAACTGACCGAGAGCGTAAGTTACCTCTCTTTGTGAAACAGGTTAGAGTTGCCCCTCTTTCTCTGGTTTGAGTTATCTCCCTTTGTGAAACGGAAATCGCAGAGTTTCCCTCAGTTCAGGGTTAATAAACGCAGGGTTTTCACTAAACCTGCTTTGTGAAACGGACCCCAGGTGAGGCTGCAAACCAGCTATCAACCACACACACTCCACATGCATTTATTACAGTTAACGATGCTTTGTGCAGCTACCGGATCTAAAGTGAGAACAATGCCTATTAAGGTTAATACATCCTTTATTATGCACTTATTAGTGTGAATGCTGGAGCATTCACACTCTAGATATCGAAATCTTTATTAGTGTGAATGCTGGAGCATTCACACTCTAGATATCTAAATCTTTATTATTTTTATTCTTCTTCCGAACGTTTTTTGGCACTCTTCTCCTTCTTCATACTTTCAGCTACAGAAACCATTCAAATATCAAAATGTTCAGATTTATTACGACATTATGGCTATCTATTCAGATTTTTCATATTCATTCAACTTTTCAAATTATTCTACTTTTTCCACCTTTATTTTTCCAATACAAATCAATGGGCGGACAGCCTCTTATTCTTCAAATTCTTTACGTCGTAACTATTTCAAATTTCAACCTTTTCCCATCGTTCAAACAATTAAACAAATCTAGAGATTTGTATCTATCTAGCCGTGTTCACGAAAATTCGATAGCTGTTATACTTTTTTCTGTATCGCCGTTTTAGTTTCAAATCGTCATATTCTACCATTCGTCCCATTGTAACCGGCGGACCTTCCACTGTTTACTTCCGCTGCTTTACGTCGTAACTATTTCAAATTTCAACCGTTTCCCATCGTTCAAACAATTAAACAAATCTAGAGATTTGTATCTATCTAGCCGTGTTCACGAAATTTCGATAGCTGTTATACTTTTTTCTGTATCGCAGTTTTAGTTTCAAATCGTCATATTCTACCATTCATCCCATTGTAACCGGCGGACCTTCCACTGCTTTACGTCGTAACTAATTCATTCACTTTTCAACCGTTAACCTTCATTCAATAATAACGATATCCAAACGAAATTTCGATAGCATTTATATTTATTCAGAATCACAGTTTACACATCGATTACACATTGATCTATGACTGTTACACATCGTAGGCCTAACTAAATCAATTCTCAATCGTTTACCTTCGTTCAAAAAATGTCACAAATCTGTATATCCCATAATATCCAATCAAAAGGGGTCCACCGATCAAAAGAATCAATGGGTTTCATTAAATTAATCCGAGTTGTGAATAATATCATGTGAAGTCCGTTGCTCACTGTCTGTATGCTGGCTGTCGTAAATCTTCCGCTGCCGTAAAACGACGTTCACGTTCGAGCGTCATGGCGTCACCGCGGACCTACGGCCGACGGGGGGGCGGTGCGTGCAATAGTAAACACAAACACACCGCGGACCTGCGGGGGGGGGGGGGTGCCCGCAATAGTAACACAAACACACCGCGGACCTACGGCCGGGGGCGGGGGGTAAATTTCGATAGCATTTATATTTATTAAGAGTTTCACAGTTTAACTGATTCCTTTTCAGTTGACTTCACGTTGACGCTCGAGCGAGGGGACGTTCAGACAGTGTTGCCAGATTGGGCTGCTTTTTGAGGACGTTCAGCAGTGTTGTTACTACTTCAGTTACTTCTACTTCAGCTATTAGTATTACTAATTCAGCTACTACTACTTTCAGCTACTTCTACTATTTCAGCTTCTCCTACTACTTTCAGCTTCTTCTACTATTTCAGCTTCTACTACTACTTTCAGCTACTTCTACTATTTCAGCTACTTCTACTACTTTCATATTCTTCTACTATTTCAGCTTCTACTACTACTTTCAGCTACTTCTACTATTTCAGCTACTTCTACTACTGTCATATTCTTCTACTATTTCAGCTTCTTCTACTATTTCAGCTTCTTCTACTACTTTCAGATTCTTCTACTATTTCAGCTTCTTCTACTACTTTCAGATTCTTCTACTATTTCAGCTTCTTCTACTACTTTCAGCTTCTTCTACTATCTCAGCTTCTACTACTACTTTCAGCTTCTTCTACTATTTCAGCTTCTACTACTACTTTCAGCTTCTTCTACTATTTCAGCTTCTACTACTACTTTCAGATTCTTCTACTATTTCAGCTTCTTCTACTATTTCAGCTTCTACTACTTTCAGATTCTTCTACTATTTCAGCTTCTACTACTACTTTCAGATTCTTCTACTATTTCAGCTTCTACTACTACTTTCAGATTCTTCTACTATTTCAGCTTCTACTACTACTTTCAGATTCTTCGACTATTTCAGCTTATACTACTACTTTCAGCTTCTTCTACTATGTTAGCTTCTACTACTACTTTCAGATTCTTCTACTATTTCAGCTTATACTACTACTTTCAGATTCTTCTACTATTTCAGCTTCTACTCCTACTTTCAGATTCTTCTACTATTTCAGCTTCTACTACTACTTTCAGATTCTTCTACTATTTCAGCTTCTACTACTACTTTCAGATTCTTCTACTATTTCAGCTTCTTCTACTACTTTCAGATTATTCTACTATTTCAGCTTCTTCTACTACTTTCAGATTCTTCTACTATTTCAGCTTCTTCTACTACTTTCAGATTCTTCTACTATTTCAGCTTCTACTACTACTTTCAGATTCTTCTACTATTTCAGCTTCTACTACTACTTTCAGATTCTTCTACTATTTCAGCTTCTACTACTACTTTCAGATTCTTCTACTATTTCAGCTTCTTCTACTACTTTCAGATTATTCTACTATTTCAGCTTCTTCTACTACTTTCAGATTCTTCTACTATTTCAGCTTCTACTACTACTTTCAGATTCTTCAGATCAATTCATTTTATATTTCTGCTTTGAGCTTATCATTCAGCTTCCAGCATTCACACGCGTTTTCTGCAGGAAATGCATTTTCTAGTTATTTTTATTTTTATTCTTCTTCCGAACGTTTTTTGGCACTCTTCTCCTTCTTCATACTTTCAGCTACAGAAACCATTCAAATATCAAAATGTTCATATTTATTACGACATTATGGCTATCTATTCAGATATTTCATATTCATTCAACTTTTCAAATTATTCTACTTTTTCCACCTTTATTTTTCCAATACAAATCAATGGGCGGATGCCGTCCGCCCAGCCTCTTATTCTTCACATTCTTTACGTCGTAACTAATTCAAATTTCAACCTTTTCCCATCGTTCAAATAATTAAACAAATCTAGAGATTTGTATCTATCTAGCCGTGTTCACGACATTTCGATAGCTGTTATACTTTTTTCTGTTTCGCAGTTTTAGTTTCAAATCGTCATATTCTACCGTTCGTCCCATTGTAACCGGCGGACCTTCCACTGTTTACTTACACTGCTTTACGTCGTAACTAATTCAAATTTCAACCGTTTCCCATCGTTCAAACAATTAAACAAATCTAGAGATTTGTATCTATCTAGCCGTGTTCACGAAATTTCGATAGCTGTTATACTTTTTTCTGTATCGCAGTTTTAGTTTCAAATCGTCATATTCTACCATTCGTCCCATTGTAACCAGCGGACCTTCCACTGTTTAAGATGTCGTAACTAATTCATTCACTTTTCAACCGTTAACCTTCATTAAAAAAATGTCACTAATCTACAGATTTGTATATTCAATAATAACGATATCCAAACGAAATTTCGATAGCATTTATATTTATTCAGAATCACAGTTTAAGTTTCGGGTTCTCTTCAGTTGATCTCACAGTTACACATCGATTACACATTGATCTCTGACAGTTACACTTTCAGCTACTTCTACTATTTCAGATTCTTCTACTATTTCAGCTACTACTACAATTTCAACTAGTTCTACTACTTTCAGATTCTTCTACTATTTCAGCTTCTACTACTACTTTCAGATTCTTCTACTATTTCAGCTTCTACTACTACTTTCAGCTTCTTCTACTATTTCAGCTTCTACTACTACTTTCAGCTTCTTCTACTATTTCAGCTTATAGTACTACTTTCAGATTCTTCAGATCAATTCATTTTATATTTCTGCTTTGCGCTTATCATTCAGCTTCCAGCATTCACACGCGTTTTCTGCAGGAAATGCATTTTCTAGTTAACAGTTTAATATGCTTTTCGCAGCTCCCCTATCTGGAATGAACACTACATGTGGTCAAGTATGTATAAATAAAATAATTTAGCGGTGAATCACAAAAACACACTAAAATATAGTTTTTAGTTTTCATCACTTTCATGTAAATGAAAGCTACATGCGGCCACAAAAAGAACATTCTATGAAACATATATATATATATATATATATATTAGTGGTGGGCCGTTATATATATTAGTGGTGGGCCGAGACTCTTATCGCGCGATAAAAAAATTATCGCCGTTAATCTATTCTCAAAGTTGGGTTGGGAGCTGGGTCTATACCGGATTTCCACCAAGGAAGGTAAGCGCCGCGGAACGGCTGCGCTGCGGAATGGCTGCGTCCTCTGCCCGCCCCCCCCCCCCCCCCGTCGGTCGTAGGTCTGGGCAGTGGCGCCTTAATGCACGGGCTTACCTGGGCTTCAAGCCCGGGGCCTCGGCCAATCAGGGGCCTCTTAAAAAATAAATAAATAAAAAAAGATGATAAACGACCGTATTCGCGGTGTTATTACTAACCCCCCCCCCCCCCCCCCATCGAATGCCTTCGACAGAATTCAAATGAGCCATTTTAATCTAGATTAATCTAGATTAATTCCAAGACTACAGTTAGATTAATCTAGATTAAAGAAATTAATCTATGCCCACCACTAATATATACAGTATATATATATATATATATATATATATATATATATATATATTAGTGCTGGCCAAATTATCGCGTTTTTAACACGTTAACGCATTAAGTAATTAACGGCGCTATTATATTTAACGCAATTAACGAAAAAAGGAATTGTTTAACCTTTGAGGCCTCCGTACTTGTCAACAACATTGCATTGCTTCCTGCTCTGAAACCAATCACAGCAATTGGAAGGCGGTTTAGAGACTAGGAAGAAGCATGGAGCGAAAATCGGTACTAAATGAACATTTCATTTTTAAAAAGCTTTCGGATGGCACATTAGACCAAACCAAAGTTATTTGTATCCACTGTCAGGCAGAATTAAAATACCATCGAAGCAATTCGAGCCTCAGCTATCATTTACGGGCAAAACACAGCGTGGATGCTAGCAAAGCGCCACAAAAACAAACACAGCGACAGACTACGTTGGATTCAGTGGTTTGTGGGAAACCTATGGATGAACCAAGGAAAGCCAAACTAACAAATGCCATAGCAGAGTGGGTGGCTATAAGTTGCAGGCCAGTCCTAATTGTGGAAGATGTCGGCCTGAAGAAGATTATTAGGATTGCATCAAATGACTACACATACGTGTTGCCGTCAAGACAGACGATCATCAGAAGAATAGACAATCTGTATGAAAAGGAGAAGTCTACAAGAGCCAAGGAGTTGGAACAGGCAACAAGTGTTTGTCTCACTGGAGATCACTGGACGTCGCTGGGTAACCACAACTACCTTGGAGTTACAGCCCACTATATTGACGGAGAATGGAAGCTGCGTTCACACGCACTGACAGTAATGAAAACTGAAGAGCGACACCATGCTGATGCATGCGCCGATGATTTCATGCATGTTGCAGAGCAGTGGAACGTTGAAAATAAAGTTACCGCTCTCTGCACAGACAGTGCTAGAAATATGATCGCTGCTGCGAGGCAACTGCCCCTGGACCATGTTCCCTGCACAGCACACAGTCTCCAGCGCAGTATCACTGTGTCTCTGCAGAACAGCGTGTTTGACAATGCACTTGCCAAATGTAGAAAAGTCTAGGTTTAGGTCTAGGTTCTCTTATTCAAGATGTCCCGACCAGATGGAATTCAACTCTGGAAATGGTACAGAGTGTCCACCGAAACGAAGGACCACTGAGAGCTGTCCTGGCCACACAGACAACCAAAGTTGCCATGCCAACAGCAGCTGAAATGGACAAGTTGCAGAAATTGGAATCACTGCTGGAGCCATGCAGGTATAGTTTAGGTTCTATATTTGTCATTGTCATGGATAGCGTGTGTATTTGTACAGCTAAGCCCAATTTAAACATATTCTCATTTGTAAATAATGGCATGGGAAAAAAATCCTGTGTTGTATGTATAAAATAAACAAGCATAGGGTGTGTGTGTGTGAGAGAGAGAGAGAAACAATGGAGGTGTGCTAGAGATGTTATCATTGTGTGTATTTGTAATCAGTGAATGGTCATCTCACAGTATTAAATGAAGTGATTTTGAATTATATTCTGTGCAGATATGTCACTAAACTTCTGGGAGGTGAGAAGTACGTTTCATGCTCTATGGTGCTGCCTGCTATCTGCCATATCTTGCGGGTGATGGAGAGCTCCGATGATGACCCTGCCTACATGGTCAAATTCAAGTCCACCTTCACAACAGACATGGAGAAACGCAAAGTGAGCGTACATTTGTAAATAGCCTGCAATAAGTCACCTATATGTTACAGTCTGCATTACAATTGTTCTGGATTTTGTTTGTTTTATACTTGATCTCATTGGAAACAGAGTTTTTTTCATGTTCAAATTTGGTTATTTTAATAGGCGATACTGTGTTAATCATTGCTTTAATAAAGTATTCTGTTCTGTTCTGTTCTAAGGAGAAGGCCAACACAAGCTATCTGAAGATTGCCACTGCACTCGACCCAAGAGTCAAGGACCTGAAGTGTTTACACAGAGCAGAGAGAGGTGAGGTGTGGGCTTCACTCATCACCCTACTCAAGGAAGAGATCCAGGGGAGTGCACCCCAGCAACCTGTGGAAGAACCACCAGAGCCACCAAAGAAAAGGTCATCCCTCCTCTTCGTTGCTTCAGACTCTGAGTCAGAAGAGGAAGACAACCCTTTTGAGATTGAGAAGTGTGTTAGCCGATACCAAGCAGAGCCCACTATTAGTGAGGAAGATTGTCCATTAAAGTGGTGGTCACAACATGCAGGCTCACACAGCAGGCTGGCCTGCTTGGCAAAAAAGTACCTGGCTACACCTGCTACATCGGTGCCGTGTGAGAGACTGTTTTCCCTTGCTGGGCATATTGTTGCAAAGAAGCGTGTTTCTCTATCCTCTCAACATGTTAATCAGCTTGTATGGCTTAGTGACTGGCTTGGTGCAAAGGAAGAAGAATAGGTTTGCCAAAGAAAAATGCAGTACATAAAACATGCACAGTCTAAAATAACCTACTGCAAAGTAAATGCTGTTATTGTTGTTTTGTTGTTCTTGGTTCAAGGATCACCCACTGGGACACTGATGCCACATTCTGATAAATAAAAGCCTTTGGATGCTTATAATATTTCTCTTCAATTCCCTATAACACAATACATCTATACAATACAATATTTCTATACTTAATCATAGACATTTAAGCAACAACAAAAAAATTGCGATTAATCGTGCGATTAACTACGTAAATCATGTGATTAATCACGATTAAAAAATGTAATCGATGGCCACCACTAATATATATAAAACATAGACTCAAACAGGCCTTTGAACAACCTGGAGGTAAACTGTATATTGTAAAAGGATATTCTGAAAACGTTATGAAACACCAATATCAACCACCTGCAGAGACCAGGCAGTTACTCACGTACGCATGCGCCACCAGTTTGCCGCGTGCATGAACCGAACTTCCGGTTTTACAATTTGCTTCAAAATAAAAGCTCTTAAATGAAGGATCTGATATGCAGCACAATATAAATGATAAGGTATCATACTACAGTACTAGGGGCATCTAATTCAAACATGTTATGTAAATACATATGTAGCTTTTATTTTGAAGCAAATTGTAAAACAGGATTTATTTACCTTAATAAGGCATTGTTCTTGCTTTAGATCCGGAAGTTGCACAAAGCATAAATAACATGTTAATAAGTGCATAGTTAACAGCTAATAAACACATAATAAAGTACATATTAATCTTTATAAAGCAAGAAAAAAAGCTTAGTTAAGGTTTAACAATGACATTATAGCTAAGTTAGTTAAACTCAATAAATACACATAATAATGTTAATAAGTATATTATAAGGACTTATAAGGGCCTGATTACCTATTAACTAATGCTTATTAATGATCTTATTACCCGTTTACTAACGCTTATTAAAGGCCTTATTACCTATTAACTAACGCTTATTAAGGGCCTTATTACCTATTTAATAAGCATATTATAAGGCCCTTATTACCTATTAACTAATGCATTTTAAAGGCCTTAATACCTATTAACTAATGCTTATTGCGGACCTTAATATAAAGCACTTCCGAATTTCCTCATGACACTTCTTCTATGTTTGAATTTCTGGCGAACCTAAGCATCCCAAAGATTACAGGGGTCCAAAGAACAGACCTGGATCAACAGGAAATAGAGAACTCAAAAAAATTAAAAACATGCAAACTGGTAAAGTCACAGGGCCTGACGGCTTTCCGGTTGAGTTTTATAAAAAAAATCTCCTCACAGATGACTCCTCTGCTCCTTAACATATTTAACTACTCTCTCAAACAGTTCTCCCACAGACCCTCACAGAGGCTGCCATTACATTACTTCTGAAGCCCGGTAAAGATAAAGATGGAATGTAGATTGTATAGGCCTATCTCACTGTTAAATGTAGATGTGATGGTGTTATTTAAGGTTCTGGCCTCTAGAATAGACACCAAAATACCAGGTATAATCTCAAGCGATCAGACAGGTTTTGTTAAAGGGCGTCACTCATTCGCCAACATTTGTAAACTCCGAAATGTGGTGCATTCTCCTGTGTGGGGGGAGAGCCAGAAGTGCTTGTGTCGCTGGACGCAGAGAAAGCATTTGACAGTCTAATACAGCAAACTATCTGTTTGCTGTATTAGACAGGTTGGCTTTGGTTACATTGGTAATTTATTACATAGGTTCAACTTCTGTATTCATCCCCAAAAGTGGCTGTAATTACTAACAAACCATGTTCACAATACTTTCCTCTATCCAGAAGAACACGTGAGGGTTGCCGTCCAAGTCCTTTGTTTAGGTATAGAACCTTGAACGTCACAGTTCATACATGGCATTAGCAGGTTGGGGATGGAGTATAAGGTTTCTCTTTTTGTCAATGATTTTTTGATATATTTAACAGATCCACTCTCCTGTGCACCTGAGGTTTTGAGGATATTGGGTGACTTTGGTAGGTTTTCAGGCTATAAACTTAAATTCACAAAAAGCATATGTTTCCCTATTAATAACAAGGCTGCCCAAATCTCAGATACAGACTTGCCCTTATGTCAAATTCAGGATTTAAGTACCTAGGAATCAATATCACCCTGTCATATACTGACTTGTTTAAAGCCAATTTTACAACCATATTTGAAAAACTGAAATTAGACCTCCAACGATGGGGTGCCCTTTATCTATCCTTAGCCGGTACGATTAATTGTATTAAAATGAACGTCATACCTAGATTGCTGTATCTGTTTCAAAGTTCTCCTTCCAAAGTCCTTCTTCCACTCAACATATAAACTTCTTTCAACTTTCATATGGGGGGTAAAACCCTAAGACAGCATAAGGAATTCCTTGAAAGGCAAAGGGTGGGCTAGCCCTCCTAAATTTGATGCATTACTATTGGGCAGCAAACGTACACAAAATTGTCTACTGGTTTCAGGCTCCAGAGACAGTGGTGTGGAGTGCTGTGTCACTGAAGCTACATTTTGTATGTCAGCATCACTCTCTGCACTGATCACAGCATGGCTTCCTCTCTCCCTGTCACAGTTCACATCCAGCCCGGTAGTGAGCTCTACTCTTAAGATCCAGTGGCGAACCGTGAGCACTACAGCTGGGCCTTCACCTTGGCCATCACCGCTGAGAAAAGAAACCATCGCGGAAAAAAGCAACAGTACGATGAATTGAAAGGGTTTACCAAGTGCAATCTTTAATTAATGATGACAAGGATGTCAACAAATAGACCATAACGTCAATGACATTCTCCGCAACAAGAAACAGTCAACATTAACTTCAGAAAACCGGAGACCATTTAGGCTACATAGTTGAAATTAAATAAACATACTCTAAAGCCAAAATCTGGAAATATAAAAAGAGGTCACCCAGAATGTCACCCTGTGACGCTGCTGACACCGAGGCTCATCTTATCACCATGGAGACAGCGCTATGAAATCACGGCGCATTACAAATCATTCACACATTGACAAATAAATTCATGAGCATCATCAATCTGCAGGTGTGCCGCAGAGTCGTGATGCTGGTGGGCTGACTTAGTCAGATGTAAGGCTGACCAATCCACCGCTGACCAGGTGGATGACTTGTCAGTTGTAAAAAGTAGACAACTCCAGCAGTACAGCCTATTTGTTTGCTTACAGCCCATCATCCATGGATATTGCTGATCATTTTCGGTCTTAAAATGCATTTCCACTTTTTAACCTTTTCTTTTAATTCCAGTTCTGGAGTTGGTCTTCCGTTTTTTATTATTTGAAGTTTTTCTGTGAAAGGCCGCCTTGAAAAAGGCGATGCTATCATGCTAGCCACAGTGTCACTCTTCTTGTCCAACCGCTCTCACCAGTCCGATGTTCGGACTTCATGAAGGCCTACGATCTTTTGTTTTTTTCCCGCCCACTTGAAATCCAACCGTGATTGGTCAATTTGCCCATTACTCTCCACACCAAAACACGTAGCTTGGCCTTCCCCGGGATTCGTGAAGTCCTAACCAATGAATGAGCCAGCTAACCGGGCCTTTATAGAGACAGACGATTCTGATTGGATAACATGTTTTCAGGACATGAACTTGAGAGTAAGCTTAACTGTAGAACATAGATGAGAGAAAATGTATTAAATATGAGAGAAATAAAAAAAATAGATATTTTTTATTGAATACTTTATTATTAGTATTATTATTATTAGTATTATCGTTATTATTATTATTATTATTATTATTATTATTATTATTATTATTATTAAATGTATATATATTTTTTTTTTAGGCCTTCTCTGAAGGCGTAGAAGGCCCTGAAGGTTCCCCACTGTTAAGATCTGGACACAGTTCAGACAAGCATTCCATTTGACCGAGTTTTCATTGTTAAGCCCTATATGTAACAATCACCTTTTTCCAGCTGCCAAATTAGACTGCACCTTTAAACAATGGGAGGGCATGGGCCTTGTTAAGTGCAGTGACTTTTACATTGATAATATCTTTGCAAGCTTCAGGGATTTAGTCAACAAATCCAATATTCCAAGATCAAACTTTTTCTGCTATCTTCAGGTTCGTCACTTCATTCAGCCACAAAATTCCTAATTCTCTCATCTACCTGAGACATCAAGATTAGATGTTATACTTAAGTCCCCTTTACATTTAAAGGACCAAATTTCTATCATATATAATACAATCATGTCCTTCAAAAGTGTGTCATTGGAAAACATCAAAGCAGACTGGGAGGAAGAACTAGGGACTGACATATCTGACAATACCTGGGACAAAGCTCTGGGCATGGTGAATGGAACTTCTTCCTGTGCAGGTCTTAATCTGATTCAGTTTAAAGCTCTCCACTGTACTCACTACAGCAAAAGCAGATTAGCTAAGATATACCCAAACACGGATGAAACATGTGATCGCTGTAGAATAGCCAAAACAGACTTGGCACACATGTTTTGGTCATGCTCAAAATTGGGGGACATCAATATTTAAGATTTTGAATGATGCTTTTGATTTGGATATGCAACCCGGCCCTACAGTGGCAATATTTGGGGTCCAATATTAATGGCTCTTCATGGTATTTTCATGGCTTCAGGATATAATGATGTTTTTAAAAATGAAACATTGTTTTTGAAAATGATATATTTGATTTGAAAAAAAATCAAATATATCCTTAAAGGATCAACTAAAAAGTTCTACAATGTCTGGGGCCCTCTAATTGTTTATTTTTGACAGACTCACAGTTCTCCCCTCTCAGTAGCATATAACATGCATAAGCACCTACACAACTAACCACTTAAGCCTTATGGGCAAGCTGTGTTCTGTAAGGGACGGAAGCCAACCCCCCCCCCCCCACCCTGTTTTGGTTGTTGTTTTTTGTTTGTTCATTTGTTTATGTTTTGTGTTTGTCTTTTCCTTACTTACTTACTTACTTACTTAATGTATTCTGGGTTACTTAATGTATTGTGTAAAAACAAATACAAATGGGATGAATACTGTCTTTACCCAATACGGTTCTTATTGTACATCTTTTATGTCCCTTTTATGTCCCTCAAGAAATGGTATAGCTTAGAGAATGCTAATCATCACCAGGAGACTCGGTAAGAATAGAATGGATTATTTATCTGGGTAAACAGTACGGAGAAGATAGCTGGTGGAGATTAACACAAATAGAAAGCGAGCTGAGAATACAGCTGTTTAACAACCACACAGCCCCCCTGTGTGGGGGCTGTGTGGAACAGAGCCAAGTCGAGACCACAGGCAGAGCAAAACAGTGTTGGACCGCTGTCAAGGAAAACAGGCAAGACTGAGACTGAGACAGACAGACAGGCGCATGAGACGAGTGATTCTTCTAAATGGACTAACGGGCTCAATGCACACAGTGCAGGAGATGAGGAGACGTTAGCGCTCCACTGGTTGGCCAGACGTTCAGTGAGCCAGTGAGCCAGTCACTCCGTTTAATAGCCAGCCACTCTGGCAGCCAGCCAGCCATGAAGTAGGTGTCTTAAGACGAAGCGTGGTGCTGGTGGTGAGGCGTGTCCGGTGTGTGTGTGTGAAGCAGCACAAAGCCAGGCGACTATTGGAGAGCTGTCAGTGCCTGCAACACACTGTGAAGTGTGACTGCTCCCTCAGCTAACTCTGGAGTCTGTCGAGAAGAAAGTGAAAATGTCTTGCCAGTTTGTGTGTGTGTTTGTGTGTGGGTGTTAATCTGCATGTGAGTAGAGTAGAAGGTGCATGGATCGATAATAATCCATTGCTGTGGAGCTGGACGTTCAGCCAGTGATTCAGCCCATTCATGCATGTGCATGCACGCACATAGGCACACACCAAGGGCGTCATCAGCTTTTTGATAGTGGGGGGGACATATTTTGATGGGGGGTGTGGGGGTCCTCCCCCAGAAAAATGTGAAAGAAGTAGATGCAATTTCCCGCATTCTGGTGCATTTTACCATTTTTTTAGATTTAAAATGATCTTCCTCTTTCATTGATTTTCCTTGGAGCTGGCATGATCTGCAATTACTGACTACTATTATGTCTGGTGTAATACACAGAGGACTGACACTGACAACTTTTTTGACACTTTATTCTCTTAATGAGAGCAAAATATGAGGATTTAAACAATCTGAGAGTTAATTAGAAAAGAATGAGGTAACTTTGAGGCAACATATAGCCCTACATTAATGTCATGCAACAAAACATCTCTTGAAATAAAAGTTATGAGGAAACAAAATGTGTACCTAGGCTACTCAGAGCCTAAATTAGAATCAACCTATGTCTGTGTTGCTGAAGTGACTGTGTTCAGCGTTCAGTCTGTGTTTCAATTCAATTCAATTCAATTTTATTTGTATAGCGCCAATTCATAACAGAAGTTATCTCAGGGCACTTTTCAAGTGCCCTGAAAAACGACAGGCAGCGATAGACTGTTTCTGAAGTCTATCGCTGCCTGTCGTTGATCCAACTCTCAACATAGGCTAAAGTGGAACGGATTTGATTGTGAAGCAATGGAAAGAACGATGGACTAGTAAACCAGTCATGCACTAATATTTATGATGGCAAATATGGGGGGATCCAAACGACTTTTTTTCAAGGGTGGGGGGGACGTGTCCCCCCCAATTATATTATGGTGACGCCCATGGCACACACACCAAACTCATTCTTATATGTATATACTCATACACACTCATATTCTCATGCATACATGCACATGGACACCATTAAAATCCTATTCATAGACCCTGTGATTTACAGACCACAGTGCATTCTAAAGGGCCACACACATATACAATAAAGACCTCAAAAACAAAAGCGCTTACACATGCTTGAAAAAGTGGAAACTCAAAAATGCATGAGTCTTATTTCATTGATTTTCTGTACACCCCTCTGACATCCCCCCCCCCCTCTCTCTCTGTTTCCCCCACACCTTCCACTCCCCTCCTCTGAGTGCTGAGCCTACCTCTTGGAGGTGGTCTTGATGATGTCAGAGACCTTCTGCATGTAGTCGGTGGCCAGAACCACAATCTCCTCGTCCTCTGAGAAGTTGTCGTGGAAGATGCGGTCCAACAGGCGCTTCCAGTGGAGCTGAGAGGGAGAGAAAAGAGGGAGAGAGAGAGAGAGAGAGAGAGAGAGAGACTTATTTCTATCCTTTTGATTCCTCTATTCGCCATCATCACACAGACTCACACACTCCAGCTTTAATAGATTTCCTCCATACTAAGGGCATGCAGTGATGCCACTATCTGTATCTGTATGTTATTTGTTATCTGTATCTGTATGTTATTTATTATCTGTATCTGTATATGTTATTTTTTATCTGTATCTGTACATGTTATTTATTATCTGTATCTACATAAGTTATGTATTATTTGTGTCTGTATGTTATTTATTATCTGTATCTGTATATGTTATTTATTATCTCTATCTGTATGTGTTATTTATTATTTATCGTTCACTGCTTAAAGAAGTTGTACCCTTAATTGGCACTTCTTTACTGGATATGATTAATCTTTCTTTATTATCAGGATATGTACCACAGTCCTTTAAAGTAGCTGTAATTAAACCCCTTCTTAAAAAACTCACTCTTGACCCAGGGGTTTTAGCCAACTATAGACCGATTTCTAATCTCCCCTTTCTGTCTAAGATTCTGGGGAAAGTAGTAGGATTCATCATAGCACAGAGACAGCTCTGGTTAAAGGTAATAATGACCTTTTGATTGCTTCTGACAATGGCCTTGTCTTTGTACTTGTATCATTAGATCTTAGTGCTGCATTTGACACCATTGATCATAATATTCTTTTACAGAGACTCGAGCATCAAATTGGCATTAAAGGAACCGCGCTAAGCTGGTTTAGGTCCTATTTATCAGATCGTTCACAGTTTGTACATGTTAACGATGAATCTTCAATAAATACTACAGTTAGTCATGGAGTTCCACAAGGTTCTGTACTTGGACCAATACTATTTACTTTATATATGCTCCCTTTAGGCAACATTATTAGAAATCACTCCATTAACTTTCATTGTTATGCAGATGATACAGTTAGATCTATCGATCAAACCCGATGAAATTAATCAATTATCTAAATTACAAACATGTCTTAAGGACATAAAATCCTGGATGTGCTGCAATTTTCTGATGTTAAACTCAGAGAAAACCAAAATTCTTGTACTACCAAAAACCTTAGAGACTCAATGTCTACATATATAGCTACTCTAGATGGCATTACCTTGGCCTCTAGCACCACTGTCAGGAATCTTGGAGTTATCTTTGATCAGGATCTGTCATTTAATTCCCACATAAAGCAGACCTCTAGGACTGCCTTCTTTCATTTACGTAATATTACAAAAATCAGACGCATCCTATCAAAGACAGATGCAGAAAACTAATCCATGCATTTGTTACTTCAAGGCTGGATTACTGCAACTCTTTATTATCAGGTTGCCCTAATAAGTCCATTAAGACGCTCCAATTAATTCAAAACGCTGCAGCACGAGTACTGACAGCAACTAGGAAAAGAGATCACATCTCTCCTGTACTAGCTTCTCTGCATTGGCTCCCTGTAAAATTTAGAATAGAATTTACAATCCTCCTCCTCACCTATAAAGCTCTTCATGGTCAGGCCCCTTCATATCTCAAAGAGCTCATAGTACCCTATTGCCCCACTAGAACACTGCGTTCTCTGAATGCAGGGCTACTGGTGGTTCCTATAGTTTCTAAAAGTAGAACAGGAGCCAGAGCCTTCAGTTTACCAAGCTCCTCTTCAGTGGAACCAGCTTCCAGTTGTGGTTCGGGAGGCAGGCCCTCTCCACATTTAAGAGTAGGCTTAAGACGTTCCTCTTTGATAAAGCTTATAGTTAGGTCTGGATCAGGTGAGTCCTGAACCATCCCTTAGTTATGCTGCTATAGGCCTAGACTATCGGGGCATTTCCCATGGTGCACTGAGCTCCTCTCTCCCTCTCTCTCTCTTTCTGCACACATTCATGTCCCATTAATGCATGTTACTAACACTTCTTCCCCGGAGTTCTTGTGTTTTCTCGTCTCGCAGGTTCTCATGGATCCTGGTGGAGCCTTCTGCCATGGTCCTGCTTGACTGCCATTGCTAATATCCGTGATATTATTGTCGTTATTATTATTAGTTATTATTAAGTATTATCATTGCTACAGTTACTGTTGTTGCTGCTCGCTGTCCCCCATCATTGCTGCTGTCGTCATCATCTTCTTCATGTTCATTAGTGTATTGATGTAGTTATTCTCTCTCTCTCTCTCTCTCTCTCACTCACCCCAAATGGTCAAGGCAGATGACCACCCACCTAGAGCCGAAGGGTCTGTCCGAGGTTTCTGCCTTTTAACAGGCAGTTTTTCCTTGCCCCCGTCGCCAAGTGCTTGCTTATGGTGGTACTGTTGGGTCTCTGTAAATGTTATAAGGAGTTCGGTCTAGACCTGCTCCATTTGAAAAGTGCCCTGAGATAACTTCTGTTATGAATTGGCACTATACAAATAAAATTGAATTGAATTGAATTGAATTTTTATTAACTATATTTTATGAACTAACTAACTTTATGAACTATATTTGGAACACTGAACAGCAATTTAGGTTGCAAATGGTAAATCATATCTAAAACATTACTCCCCTACCATACATCTACATCTACAAACTAGTACAGTTTGGCAATATTTTTAACAGAATGCAAAGTTCAGCCTTTCGCTCCTTGCTGGCTTGGCCAGCAAGCTTGGGCCTGGCTTGGGCGAGGCAATATGAAATGCTAAATGATTATGTGCAATGCCAAATTACTGATCCTAGGTTGCACAAAGTGAGAGGTGAGGACATGTGCTTGTGTTTGTGCAACTATAGTGTAGGAAGAGTGGTGCTTGTCGCAGTCCAAGAGGCATACAGCAGGCCTCGGCTTGCACAGCGTTGAGCAGTGAGATAAGCGTAACATTCACTTTCACGCAGCATAACAAACTACAACTAGAGTAAGCTCACATTCGCTATGATATAATCTAAGCCAGTCATAGTGGTGGTGGTGTAGACAGATAGTATATGTTTGGTGGCTTGTGTGTGTGTGAGGGGAGGCTCTGCTGGGGAGCAGGCAAGGTTTTTTCCGTCCCTGGCTCCCGCAGTAAAACACACGCAGAGAGGTGCGAATTAAATCAAATATTTCCCACTGTATTTCAATTATTTCCCGCGTCCAAATATGATCTGGAAACAACAAATATTTAGTCTCCAAACCACTGTCTGTGCACCTTCAGCTCACAACTACCCAACATGAGCATGCATGTGCTCTATTTTACTATGTTTTTGTTGTTGTCATGTATGTCATTTAGCAGTCACTTTCATCCAAAGCGTTACATACTTGTCATCAATGAGCCGGAAGAGGTTAGCCATCCTGCTCAAGGGTGCCTACAGGTAGACTGCAGACTTTGGGGTTCGAATCCAGAACCCTTGAGTTGAAAATCAAACACCCTAAACACTGACGTTTCCTGGCCCCTCCCTGTCTCCCAGACAGTGACCATTAGCTTCCTGCTGGTGCTTCTGGCCACTTCTACATCTATTTAATCAGCTGGCCTTGACCCCCTCCTCTTCCTTCTCCTCCTCCTTCTCTCTACGATCTTTCCAACCCTTGCTGTGCTGCCCCCCCAGACACACACTCCTCCTGTGTCCTCTCCCTTACTCTGCCCCCTCCCACCCCCACCTCTTCCCATAATCCCTCTCTCTCTATCTTCCTCCATGTCCCACAGGGCCAGGCAGCCTCTCCCGGCTGCAGTGTGTGAGAGTATTAGTGTGATTGATAGAGAGGAAGTGTATGTGTATGTGTGTGCGTGCGCACATGTGTACCGCTTCAGTGCACATTGAATCCACAGCCCAATGGATCCACACAAAGTCACTTGTGGCACTGTGTTAAAAACGCTTGACTAGCGTTCGTTCACATCTTAATCCATGCAGAAAAAAGGGGTATCTATATTCTCACAGGTAAATGCACAAATACAGTAAGAGAGAATAGACAAACTGCTGCTCTGTGTGTGTGTGTGTGTGTGTGTGTGTGTGTGTGTGTGTGTGTGTGTGTGTGTGTGGGTACGTATGTGTGTATGTATGTTTGTGTTTGTATGCTGTTTATGTGTGTAACGTGTGTGTACTCACGCTGGGAGCGGTGCGCTGCAGTTGTCTCAGTGTGATGCGGTTGTACATGCTGCTAATGTCTTTCCTCTGGTCATCGGACTCTGAGACAGTGATCTGGATTACACACACACACGCACACACACATGCATGCACGCACATACAAACACAAGCACATGCGTACACACACAAATTAAAACAAACAGGAATTTACCTTAAATCTCTCCCTCTCTCACTATTATTTCTGCTGACTCAGCCGTACACAAACACACATGCACACACACTCCACCTACATTGGCAAGACGTGTCTCCAGTTGTAGTATTTCCTTGGACTTGAGCGTGGCGTTGTGTGCTCCCAGCATGCTCAGCAGCCGTTCCATCAGGGCCTTGTAAGCCGCTAGGATCTGCCAGAGGGGAGAGAGGGAGAACAGATGTGCTTCAATGGTCATCACTACCACGGCCTTGTGCAGCTAATTCTCTCACCCCTTCTTTGGTTGAGTTTGGCTGCTCATTTGTTTTTGTGTTGGTATAAACAATCAAGTAATTCAGTGTTGTGTTGACCAAATAAGCGTGTCGAGAGCATCTGAAGTGTGTGTCTCGGACTCTGATTCCATAACATAGCGGCGTAGTTTGTTTGTGTTGCAATGCTAACCAGTGCAGCAGCACACTTAGGAAATGTAGAGGAAGCTAAGCATTTTGTTTGGTAGCACTTTATTCTTATTCAGGGGTGTAGTGGTAAAAAAAGAGGTGGGTAAACTATGAATTCTGTGATCAAGGTAAGGCGGACCACGACATACCGATAAAAAAAAGATATTCAGAATATTAGTTTATTTATTTGTAGAATGAAGTACAAACAACCAGTAGTACAAAATGTGAAATTACAAACTGCATCTAGAGTGGAATTCTGAACCGCAATGTATGTGTATGGGGAGCATGACTCTCAAACAAATGACTAAAGCTTAAAGACTATAAATCACATCGCTTAGATATTTAAATGTGAGTGACAGTAGAAGAAGCTGAACATTTTGATGTAACATATGTTTATATGGTATAAAAACTGTAGGAGCAGCAGCAGTTTACAAATTGTGAGTATTTAAAAAAAAAACTGCTACCACTCTAAGAACTGAACATTCCGCAATGCATTTCAATGAGAGAAACAAAACTACGTATTGCTGCCACGCCAGAAAAAGACGGATCAGTATCTCGTTATAACGTGAAAAGTGTATTGTTATAACAAGATATTTTTTACATTATAACAATATATTTTCACATTATTACGACATACAAACTTATCATGTTATAACAATATACTATTTATCACGTTATAACATGATAAATCACCATGGCCCAAAACACGAAATCGCGGTGTACCAGAAGAGTGGCTCTCAAGAGGCACTCTTCTGGTACACCGCCCTTTCGTAGGAATCTCAACAAGGGGGTATCCGTGTTTTGGGCCATGGTGATGCCAGTGTTGCCATGTTGATGCCAGTTCATTGCAAAAGGCCAAGTGCCCACCTCCGCCCAAGACCAACTTATATTGTTATAAGGTGAAAAACATCTTGTTATAACAATAAACATTTCACGTTATAACATGATACTGATTTGTTTTTCTTTTTCTGGCATGGCAGCAATACGCTTCCGTACAATACTATTACATTTTTTTATTTTAAAGTGTGTAACAAATCTGAGTGATTCTAACTTTACTTGTTGCTTTACACTGTTTTTTTGTGCTCACTATGTGGTCGAGATCTCTTGCTGGCATCGGCAGGAGGAGGCTTGCTTTTTTGACGTTTTAGAAATCGCCGTATATCCATGTGATAGGAATCCAGACCCGCTAGTCAGCCTGGTGCGACAGATAGCTACCTAGTAAGAGCTGAGAGCTAGCATGCCCCATTCTACGGCTCTGTCGCGAGCCTCGCTGCCGCAAGAGACGATGTGATTGGTCACAGATACCGTGTCCCAGATACCGTAAATGCTGATAATGCAGCGCAATTTTGAATATACTACGGCTTGCGCTGGTAAAACAATAACTCTTTACTTTAGCAAATTTTAAAGTTGCGTAAACTCTATTTAGATGTGCGTAAACGCTATTTCAGAAATGTAGGAGGTGCGTAAACGCCGTTTACGTGCATTTAGCTTCCACTACAGCCCTGCTCTTATTCATATTCATGCCCTGGATAAGCTGGCACTAAAACCAACCAATGAGATGAACTAGCAGTTGGCTGCTCTGCTGCAATAAATAATGCTTTCAAGTAACTTGAGTCATCCCCAAGGAAACAGAAGTACAGGTGTGTCGTAAATCCAGCAACTGTAACAGGCTATAATGGCAAAGTCCCCTCCATCATAGATAGCAGACAGAGGAGGGGGGTGATGGGGTGGTGGTAGGGGTGACATATGGCCAACAGGACAGGGCAACAAAGAGATGACAGATGACAGAGCAAAGCCGGTGGATCGATCCAAACGACAGAGCTGGGTCGATACATTGACAGATGTGATGGACAGAGTGAGAGCGAGAGAGAGAGAGAGAGCGAGAGAGAGAGGTACCTTGACACTGTCCTCATCTTGACCCAGGTAAAGACTCCTTTCTGGTAATGTAAGCCCTTCTTGATCAATCTACGCAGGCACACACACACACACACAACAATGTGCACACATGTACATACACACACACACACGCACACACACACACACACACACACACACACACACACACACACAGGCATGCAGACAAACACACACACACACACACACACACACAGATCTAACGTTGAGAAGTAGAGTTAAAGTTACAGCTAACATAGATTCTTGGGTTTAAAAATATGGCTTGTAGTTAAGAAATAATGAAGGTGTTGGTTCTAAGCTGGTTGACCTTAAGTGGACTGAAGTACGTTGCAAAACGGCAGCCTCATCCTTGTGTTTTTAATTGCTTAAATGGTTCACCCAGTAACAACACTGTATTCAGTTCCTTTCCCCTGGTCGATACAGAGCTCCCTTAATCACATAATAATAATAATAATAATAATAATAATAATAATAATAATAATAATAATAATAATAATAACAACAACATTAATTAATGACTATCTCCAGCCCCCTCCAAACAACACCCCCCCCCCGCCACACACACAAACACACACACAGTTCCTCACCCGGATGGCGTTCCTCGAGGAGTTCTTGTCGTCCACGTTGACGGTGAGGGAGAAGAACACAGCAGTGCTGTACATACCCTGTGTCCGGTATAGCATATCATTGAAGTCGGGCCTCTGGGGGGCGCCTTCGTCCTCCCAGCCTGCGCCCGCAGGCGCCGCCGCCGCCACCAGGTCCCACCCCCCACAGCTGTCAATCACCTGGCTCATGGGCAAGGACCCCAGTGCGTCGATCTCCCGGATGTCCACACAGGAGCGGTAGAACTCCTTCACCTTGCGCTCAGCTGAGTTTCCGCCATGCCGCCTCACGGGCTCCAGCAGGAGGCGCCGCAGCTTCTCCTCGTTGTGCTCGCCGATGGCCGTGATGATGCCGTAGCTCAGCTTGTCCTCCGGGATGCCATGGCGCCGCAGCCAACCGCCGCATGCGAAGGAGTAGAAGTCCTGGCAGGGCTGGATAGTGGGGTCGATATTGGCCTGGATGAAGCGCGCGGCCCGCAGCAGCGTGCGCCGCCGCTGGCAGTCGTGCCGGCACAGCGGGTCCTGCTGCGCCTCCAGGGAGATGTACTTCAGTGCCAGCATGCTGCCCAGGATCACACACATGCCCGCCGCAAACACCAGCGCTGACAGCAGGCAGATCTCCCGCCGGCTCCAGCGTGGCAGGCCTCCAGCGCCTGATCCCCCGCCCCCGTGGACGTTGCACATGTCTCGGTTCCGGCCGGTGGAGCTGCTTCCACTGCCCCCGCGGCCACGGGCCACGTGGCGGTCCAGGCTTCCCCCCAGGTGAAGGGTCATGCCGTTGCTGAGGACGTCACTGCTGTAGCGCCCGCCGTACTTGATCTCCTGGAACTCGTCGTAGTGAGCGGTCAGGGAGTAGGTCTTCTCCATGGCAAACCGCCGGGATGGACTAAGGGGGTGGGGCTATCTTTGTCAGTAGTGAGAAGGGATACAGGAGTGTCTTTTATGTGTTCTCAGAGTAGAGCCATGAGTACTGCTGGTGCTCCACAGTGCCAGGGGAGAGAAACTGGATGTCTGAATGCCTTTGGTAGCTTTTATTTTGAAAGGGACACTCCTTCCTTTCCCTTGCTATTCTCGGATCCAAAGGCTGTAGAGTGAGAGTCTATGGTTGGGTGCAAGCGTTTGATCTCTTGGGTGCTGCTCTTTTCCACTCTCTGTGACTCCGTTCTCTCCCTCTCCTCATGTCTCTCCCCTATGCCTTTCTAATTGGTCTTCCTCTCTCACTGGTCACCTGTCAATAGAAAACATGGTGAGGGGGGGGGGGGGGGGCGGGACAAGAAAAGGGAGGTAGACATTAGTCTGATTATACAAGGGGTGGACCAAAAATGTATTTTTATTGATTTATTATTCCCCTTGTCTTACTTTACACTAACAGAAATGAGGATGGGAGGATGGAGATTGGGGGATGAGAGATGGATTAAGGATAATACAGAGAGGGATGGACTAGGTGAGAGGTGGATCAAGGATGATACAGAGAGGGATGGACTAGGTGAAAGAGGTGGATTAAGGATGATACAGAGAGGGATGGACTAGGTGAAAGAGGTGGATTAAGGATGATACAGAGAGGGATGGACTAGGTGAGAGGTGGATCAAGGATGATACAGAGAGGGATGGACTAGGTGAAAGAGGTGGATTAAGGATGATACAGAGAGGGATGGACTAGGTGAGAGGTGGATCAAGGATGATACAGAGAGGGATGGACTAGGTGAAAGAGGTGGATTAAGGATGATACAGAGAGGGATGGACTAGGTGAGAGGTGGATCAAGGATGATACAGAGAGGGATGGACTAGGTGAAAGAGGTGGATTAAGGATGATACAGAGAGGGATGGACTAGGTGAGAGGTGAAGCATTATGGTTTAGTTTTTTTTGTATGTGTGTGTGTGTGGGGGGGGGTGGTTGGGGGATTCAGTCGTTAGGTTAATAAATATAAGAGGAAGGTAAGAAAGCAAGAATCTCTCATTTCTATCTCTCATAAAGGAAATGAGAAAAGGCAGGTTTTGAACACAAGAGTGGCTGAACCAATAGAAGGATAATTAGTTGCTAAATAAATACTGATTTCCCAATCGTTTAAACACGTTTCCTGAAGCTATAGCTCAATTTCTCAAAACTCAACACAAAACTGAAAAAGGTTAACCATTTTGTAAAAACTCCACAAATCTCTTGCAAAATGAAACCATGTTCTCTCTTCTCAAAATGGATTCTTTCCACCAAAACAATACACACAGCTATCATATGAATATCTCACAGAGCATCAATTAAGCACTTGTGTGATAAATTTAGAACACCATCAAAATACTGTTTATATATGCTTCGGTTTCATAAGGCCATGTTACGTATTCAAGTGTATACAATTGTGTAGAAATGGTTTCCTGTTCCTCCTTTTTCAAAGTTTAGGGTTTTTTTTCTCCCAAAAATATTTCCATATTGTTATACAATACTGTGAATATATCATATAAATATTGCATTGACAAGTATTGTATCAGAATAGGATACAATGCACATTTGTCTATCTAATTGGGCTAAACTCACAACCCAGCTTCCCAGAGTCATACTGTAAACTTATAGTTGATACTGCAACATTGTTAGAGTTCTGAGAATACACAAATGTTAACAATTTTGCAAATATTTATTTGTTACTGTAAAATGTTTAGCTGACTGAACTCTGAGTTCACATCCCGCCTTCGATTCTGATCAGGCCAGAGGACCTCATCTACATCGCTTGTGATGTTCTCCCTGGCCAAGCAGTGAGGGAAAAAGTGTCTGGTGTTGCAGATCCCTGGCATGTGTCTGCATGGATGTCGGCACATGCCTCCTCCGTTGCCTGGAGTAGGGCCATAGGCTCATAGGGGTCATATACCTTTCACCGCCATGCTGAAAATAATTCGATCGGATTTAAAAATGGGGAATAGCATGAGAGGTAGATACCGAAAAATTGAGGTTGTTTGTGAACCGGATGTGGACCAGAGCAGCCCGGTGGAAACTTACATCATCCCAAATTATTACACGGCTTTGTTAATTACTTGATTCTGATTGGTCAATTAAGGTATTCTACGGTCTGTTATTTCTGAATAGCAGACCGCTGCTATGAATAACAGACCATTGCACCATTGCTATGCCCAACCTTTGCTTTTATTCAAGACCCCTGCATCACCCTGTGGGAGGTTATTTTGAAATAATCTGGTCCCTAATAATCTGGTCCCTCTTCCTGTGGGGGGATGAGGATATTGTTGAGTGCATCAAGGAAGGTTAGCAGACGGGCAGTGTTGTAGGTTGTAGGGACCAAGTTGGGCATGGTGATGGTTGACCCCACAGTGACCAATGTGCACACGGTCACATTTCCCCCACATAGGGAAATGGGGGCGTCAACAATGGCACAATTGCCAATGATGTTCCTCCCCCGCCCCCCCTGAGGCTTACATACAGGACCAGCTGTAGGCCTACATACAGGAACACTGAGGTGCATAGTGACATATCTATACAGAATACTGAAAGGATGTGGTCAGTTACAGTAACCTGCTGTAATCACTTGCACATATTGGTAACATAGCTTCTTCACTCTGTTAGCGTTGCGCGATTTAATTTGAAGCTGGTGTTTCTTCAGGACATAATCTATTGTGGACAGGCTGACCTGGTCAATGTTTGGGAAAAGGACATTGTCTGTCAATGTTCCTCAGTGTAATGGCATTATTAGCTATCACCATGTTGATTTTGGTGGCCTCTTGCTCATCTGTAAATTTCCGACCTCTGCTACCGCTAGTCGTCTTTCTATTCTGTGAAACGTAAATTTACAGTATAGGCTACACATATTTCATAAATGTAATACAAAACCACATTACATTATACATTTCTCTAAGCACTGTAGATATCAATAGAAACCATGAAGTTACAATACTGTAATTACTGTAGAGTATAGAATACTACTGAAGTGGTTACTTACCCATTCTCATCTCTAAATGCCCGGATAACTGAGGCTACTGTGAAGCGGCTCAGATTTTTTTTGGACTCGCTGCCTAGCGTTAGTCATTGTTAGGCCATGGTTGAGTACATGGTCAACCAAAGTTGCGTGGATTGCATTCGAAAAATTTTAATTAAAAAAACCCCAGAAAAATCTGAAATAGTTCAATTATTTGTTTCTAGACAATGTAGACAAACTGTAAATAAATAAATAAATATATGGCATGGTTAAAGGGTTGTGTTTCGCCTGGGAAAAAAGGGCGGGACCAAGGAGGGGAGGGAAAGTGGGAGAGTAGTGGTTCTCAGTGAAATGTCCTTATTTATCCATGCAAGCATCAATCACCCCCCTGCTGCCTTGAACACAAACACGCACACACACACACACACACGCACGCACATGCACACGCACACACACACACACAGTTTTCTGTTTTCTACTTATGTTCAATTCGGTTCCAACAGCAAAAAGCCAGCATCACAGATATAGTATATTGTCCTAATGCAATTGAATATGAATAGAGCCCCTCTCCACACGATTTGGGTATGGTGTTTGTTTTACAGTAGGCCTTGTTGTAGGCCTAATGTATATTATGACACACACACAAGCATGCATGCACGCGCACACATGCACACGCACGCGCGCGCGCACACTCTCTCTCTCTCTCTCTCTCTCTCTCTCTCTCTCTCTCTCTCTCTCTCTCTCTCTCACACACACACACACACACACACACACACACTACTGTTTATACAGTGGCAGTGGGCCAGAGATGAGTGCCAAAAGATCTTCTCCAGACAGGAGACCAGACACAGAGGCTTTTTTGGATGACGCTTTTATTCCCAGCACGAATGCACTAACACGAGAACGTGTTTCATAGACAGAAACAAACCCTTGATCAGACAGGACTAGGGTGACCAGATGAGATTGGCTGAAATTCGGGACGTTTTTTGTTGTTGTTGGGGGGGGGGGGGGGGGGGGGATGTAGGCAGTGACGGACTGGTAACAAAGTTCGGCAAGTTCGGTTCAATTTTCTCCTGGACTGGCCCACCACAGAAACGACGGCCACCGGAGGGGGGGGGGGGGGGGGGGGGGGGGGTTGCGCGATTGTCGACGGGGGGGGGGGGGGGGGGGGGGGGGGGGCAGTCGACTCAATCTCTCTACGGACGGAGTATGGATGGACAGTTTTTAATGTTTATCAGAAAATAACTACTCAGTATTCTGCTTGAGTATCATTTTCGGGACAATTAGGGCTGGATTCGGGATTCGGGACAAACGCTTAGATTTCGGGACTGTCCCGAATTTCTCAGGACGTCTGGTCACCCTAGACAGGACGTAAAGGTGTTTTGGCATGCACTAGTTGAGAACCAATAACTTTAAAGACCAGAGAGAACTAGGTAAACCAACAAGACCTATCACACATACACTTTTACGCACAGAGCCGATCACACCCTCCCGCGCGCCCACTAACCAGCCCTAATAAATCCTCAGGGAGGATCGATGAATCGATAAACGGGATCTTTCTAAATCCCGAGGCTCGGGTTCCCAATTGCCACCCGATTGATTTTGGCGCGTAGTGGATGATAGTGATGGATTTCATGATTCGTTTGCGCGAATCAGTTCGCGTCGTTCAGTTCGCCATAAAGAGTCGTTCGTTCGTTCGTTCGTTCGTTCAGTCGTGTTTCCGGTAGCGGTGAATCATTCACTGAATCGTTCAGACTCAGCTCCTCCCTCCGCCCCTCGTTCTCATTCGCGAACGGCGAATGCATTCGCCCCTCGTTCTCATTCGCGAACGGCGAATGCATTCGCGAATCGCGAATGCATTCGCCGTTCGCGAATGCCAGCCGAGTCTGACCGACTCGGCTCCTCCCTCGTTCACAACATTCAAACGAATCACGAATGCAGTTAAGTTACCATTCAGTGATCAAGTTACAGTTCAACTCCGACAAACCAACTGG